>CAUYPK010104280.1:0-17252 GCA_963574355.1 Loris lydekkerianus | reverse complement strand
TGAAAGCTTTTCCTCTTAAAACTGAAACCAGATATGGTTGTCCTCTGTTACCTTTACTATTCAACATAGTGCTGGAAGTTCTAGCCAACACAATTAGGCAAGACAAGGAAATAAAGGGAATCCAAATGGGAGCAAAGGAGGTCAAACTCTCCCTCTTTGCTGATGACATGATCTTATACTTAGAGAATCCAAAATACTCAACCACAAAATTCCTAGAAGTCATCAAAAAATACAGTAATGTTTCAGGATATAAAATCAATGTCCACAAGTCAGTAGCCTTTGTATATGCCAATAACAGTCAAGATGAGAAGCTAATTAAGGACACAATTCCCTTCACCATAGTTTCAAAGAAAAGGAAATACCTAGGAATATAGCTAATGAAGGACATGAAGGACCTCTATAAAGAAAATTGTGAAATCCTCAGAAAGGAAATAGCAGAGGATATTAACAAATGGAGGAACACACCATGCTCATGGATGGGAAGAATCAACATTGTTAAAATGTCTATCCTTCCAAAAGCAATCTACCTATTCAATGCCATTCCTATTAAAATACCAACATCATACTTTCAAGATTTGGAAAAAATGATTGTGCATTTTGTATGGAAACATAAAAAAACCCGTATAACTAAGGCAGTTCTTAGTAATAAAAATAAAGCTGGGGGCATCAGCATACCAGATTTTAGACTGTGCTACAAAGCCATAGTGGTCAAGACAGCATGTTACTAGCACAAAAATAGACATAGACACTTGGAATCGAATAGAAAACCAAGAAATGAAACTAACATCTTATAACCAACTAATCTTTGGTAAACCAAACAAGAACATACCTTGGGTGAAAGACTCCCTATTCAATAAATGGCGTTGGGTGAACTGGATATCAACATGTAAAAGACTGAAACTGGACCCACATCTTTCCCCACTCACAAAAATTGATTAAAGATGGATAAAGGACTTAAATTTAAGGCATGAAACAATGAAAATCCTCAAAGAAATCATAGGAAAAACACTGAAAGATATTGGCCTGGGGAAAGACTTCATGAAGACTGCCATGGCAATTGCAGCAACAATAAAAATAAACAAATGGGACTTCATTAAACTGAAAAGCTTCTGTACAGCTAAGGAGACAACCACCAAATCAAATAGACAACCTACATGATTGGAAAGTATATTTGCATATTTTCAATCAGACAAAAGCTTGATAACTAGGATCTATAGAGAACTCAAATTAATCCACATTAAAAAAACCCAACAATCCCATATATCAATGGGCAAGAGACATGAATAGACCCTTCTCTAAAGAAGACAGGCGAATGGCTAACAAACATATGAAAAAATGTTCATCATCCGTATCTATTAGAGAAATGAAAATCAAAACCACCCTGAGATACCATCTAACCCCAGCGAGAATGGCCAATATCACAAAATCTCAAAACTGTAGATGCTGGCATGGATGTGGAGAGAAGGGAACACTTTTACACTCCTGGTGGGACTGCAAACTAGCGCAACCTTTCTGGAAGGAAATATGGAGAAACCTCAAAGCACTCAAGCTAGACCTCCCATTTGATCCTGCAATCCCATTACTGGGCATCTACCCAGAAGGAAAAAAATCCTTTTATCATAAGGACACTTGTATTAGACTGTTTATTGCAGCTCAATTTACAATCGCCAAAATGTGGAAACAGCCTAAATGCCCACCAACCTAGGAATGGATTAACAAGCTGTGGTATATGTATAACATGGAATACTATTCAGCTATCAAAAACAATGGAGACTTTACATTCTTTGTATTAACCTGGATGGAAGTGAAAGACATTATTCTTAGTAAAGCATCACAAGAATGGAGAAGCATGAATCCTATGTACTCAATTTTGATATGAGGAATTAATGACAAATAAGGTCATGGTGGAGGTGGGGGAAGAGAAGAGCAGAGAGAGAAAGAAGGAGGGTGGGGTGGGGAAAGGAAGAGCAGAGAGAGGGAAGGAGGGAGGGGGGTGGGGCCTTGGTGTGTGCCACACCTTTTGGGGGCAAGACCTGATTGCAAGAGGGACTTTACCTAACAAATGCAATCAGTGTAACCTGGCTTATTGTACCCTCAATGAATCCCCAAAAATAAAAATAAAAGAAAGAAAAATGTATTTAAAAAAGTTACTATAAAATTACAGTAATCAAAATAGTATGGTGAAGGCACAAAGGCAGAGATACAGACCAAGGGAATATAATAGAAGGCCCAGAAATAAAGACTCTGAAATATGGTTAAGTGTTATTCAACAAAGACGCCAAGACTGTTCAATGGGAAAGGCCAATCTTTTCAACTATGTATGCTAGGAAAATTGGATAGCCACATGTAAAAGAATGGAACTAGACTTTACCTAATACTATATACAAATGTTAATTCAAAAAGGCAGAGCATAGTGGCCCATGCCTGTAATCACAACACTCTGGGAGGCTAAGGATGAGGTTAGATTGCTTGAGGTCAGGAGTGCCCGATCAGCTTGAGCAAGAGTGAGACCCCATCTCTAAAAAATAGGCAGGCATTCTGGCAGGGCCTTAGTCCCAGCTACTTGGGAGGATGAGATAAGAGGATCACTTGAGCCCAGGAGTTTGAGGTTACTGTGATCTATGATGATGCTGTGGCACTATACTGAGGGCAACAAAGTGAGACTCTATCCCCCCAAAAAGAGAAAAAGAAAAATGAATCAAGACCCAAAATGTAAGACCTAAAACTATAAAACTCTTAGAAGAAAACTCTCAGAAGAAAATCTTCATGACATTGGATTTATTAATGATTTATTGGCTATGATCCCAAAAGCAATGGCAACAAAAGTAAAAATAAATTGGACGACATCAAAATGTAAAACTCCTGTCCTGAAAAGACATTATTTACAAAGTGAAAAGCAACCCACAGGACTGGAGAAAATATTTGCAAGTCAAGCAAGATGGAATCAGATAAGGAGTTAATATCCAGAGCATATAAAGAGCTTTTATACTTCATCAACAAAAACACAAATAACCCAATTTAAAAATGAGTGAATGAATCAAATAGACATTTTCCCAAAGAGGATATAAAATTTCCAGCAAGCACATGGAAATATGTTTAGCATCACTGATCATTAGGGGAACACAGACCACAGTGAGATGTTACCTCACACCGATCAGGATGGTCCTCATAAAAACAACATGAAACACCACCCAGAAAATCACAAGTGTTGGAGAAATCGGAACCCCTGTGCACTATTTGTGGGAATGTAAAATGGTGCAGCCACTGTGGAAAACAGCTGGTGATTCCACAGAAAACTAAAAAGGGAATTACCACATGATTCAATAATCCCACTTTTGTGCATATGCCCCAAAGAATTGAAAGTGTGGTTTTGAAGAGATATTTACACACCCGTGTTCATAGAAGCATTATTTACAATAGCCAAAAGGTATAAATAACTCAATATTCTTTAGTGGATAAGTGAATAAATACAGTGTAGTACTGACCCATTTCAATCTTTAAAAGAAAGGAAATTCTGACAACATGGATAAACGTTGAACACATTATGTCAAGTGAAATAAATCAAACACTGAAAGGAAAGTACTCATTCCGCCTAGATGAGGTACCTAAAACAGTCAAATCGAAGAGACAAAAAGTAGAATATTGGTTGCAGGAGGTATGTGGAGGGGGAAATGGAGAGTTGTTGTTTAATGTGTGTAGGGTTTCAGGTTTGCAAGATGAAAAGATTCCTGGAGATTAGTTGCACAATAATGTGAATGTAATTAACACTAATGAACTCTATACTTAAAAATGGTTAAGATGATAAGTTTTATGTATGAATATTTTACCACAATTAAAAAACAAACAAACAATAACAACCTGATTTTTGAAATACATTTGTTCTCATGGGGTTTGGAAAAAGGATTGTGGTCCTGTAGTGATAAGCTAGCATCTCCATGCTGATTAACAAGGGAAATGAAGAAGGGAGGGGAGCACTGGGCAGGAAAAAGGGCAAACGGACTTGAGGTCCTGGTGGGAAGGAAGCATTTATAGAGCAACCTGGGAAGATATAAGTAGTCATCAGAGACTTGGAAAAGACATGGTCTAGATTGTGACCATGGACGTGGAGAGAAGGATGTGATCATCAGTGGCAAGAAGATCTTAGTAATGGCACTGAGAGGTTAGGATTTACAAATACTGGGGTCTCTAAAAATAAAGATCAGGACAGAAAGAGAGAGAAAGATCATGAAAGACCCCAAGCTACCTTTCTATCCTCACCTCTTGTTACTTCCTCAATAAGAATGTAGCTATGAGGAGGGGAGAGGATCCCTCCCACTCTATCCTGGACTAGTATAAATGGCTTCTCAAGAGAAAATGTTTGAGCAGGGCTGCTGGCAAAGTCATCCTTAGGAGGCAACTAGGTGTCCCTTGATTGCACTAATGTACACAGCTATGATTTAACAATAAAAATAAATTTTTTAAAAAAGTAAAAACAAAAAACAATAAATAAATAAATAAATAAAATGAAGTTAAAGGTAATATTTGGAGAAGTATGACCCCTAGGCAAGTGATTAGAAAGAAAATAAATGTTCCAAGGATGGAGAATCCTCATATTTTATAATTGTCTTGAATAGATGGTAGTAGTGTATTTAATTAAATCTGTAAACCTTTGTTGTATCTACTACATGTAAAGCATCCCATGGAAAAAAAAAAAATCCAAGACCCTGTCTCTACAAAAATTAAAAAATTAGCCAGATATGGTAGTGTGCACCTGCAGTCCCAGCTACTCTGGAAGCTGACGTGGGAAGATAGCTTGAGCTCAGAAGTTAGATGGTATAGTAGGCTGTGATGGGACCACTGCACTCCAGCCTGGGAAACAGAGTGAAACTCTGTCTCTAAGTAAACAAATAAAAGTAAAAAAATGAAAAAAATACTGTCTCATGATCAAGTTTGAGCAATATCAAATAGATATTTCACAAAGTTGAAAATGATTTAGAAACCTTTTGGAAATTTCAAATTCCAGTAACTCTATATGGTATATAGCAGGCATTATGTTGAACGAGAGTATTGAAAATTTGTAAAACAAAGCCCTGTTAAATGTGAATGAGCTTGATTATTCTAATCTGCAAAATGGGAATAATAGTTAATTGTTTAAATCAGCAGTTCCCAAACTTTTAGATACTGGGGACTGGTTTTTGGAAGGTGCTTTTCCTACAGAACAGGGTGAGGGTGGTTTGGAGATGATTCAAATGCATTGTATTCATTAGTACTTTATTTCTGTCATTATTACATTGTAATATATAGTGAAATAATTCTACAACCATAGTGCCTAATCGGGGGGAACCTTGTGTTCATTTTGTAACAACCAGATGGTCCCAGAGCTAGCATCAGCACCCCAGCTCCACCTCAGATCACCAGGCATTAGATCCCTTGCGTGCACAGTCTACAGTAGGGTTTGTGCTCTTGTGAGAATCTAACACTGTGGCTGATCTGACAGGAGGGGTGCTCAGGCGGTGATGTGAGCAACAGGGAGCAGCTGTAAATACAGACACAGCTTCACTAGCTGGCCTATTGTTCAATTCCTGCTGTGCAGCCCAGTTCCTAACAGGCCATGGGCGGGTACTGGTCTGCCATCCAGGGATTGGGGAACCACAGATTTAAATAACCAATTAATATCCTTCATAAAGATGTCTGGAGACATGATCAGTACATATGTAAGGATTTTACAAAGTTTAATGTTATATAACTATAGTGACATAATTCTGAATATAAATGCTGAATATAATGACATAAATTGAGGTACCAGAATATATTTTTAGAAATCTAATTATCTATTGGATCAAGATGTCAGTTTCAAAACAAGGAGGCTGTGTCTGTTGAAGTGAAGTAGTAGAGAATGGAACTTCACACTCTGGTGAAACAGCCAATGCTGAGAGCTAGGCTGCCTTTCCCTTGTTTACAAGTTTCCTCTGTTGCTCTTGGTGGTGGTGGCGTCTAAGTGTCAGCTTCAGCATATGGCTGCTATGTTAGTAGCCCTCAGTCACTCCCTGGTAGTACATTAAACACCTGGGGGTTTATTACCTCTGTGATCACAGTTATTCTTTAATACTAAGGACACAATACACAGAACTCCTGAAAATAGTAGAGCCTTAAGGCAAGGCAAAGTATCTTTAAACAGTTTAGTAAAGTATGTATGTGTTTTTTAAAAGCATGTGCGGGGGATGCAATAGCAAATGATTTTTGTGTGTGTATGAATTGAAGAGTTGTAAAGCCAAAAAGAGAAAAACTATGGAAAGAGCAGCTCTACTTTGGTGAGTATTTTTTTAAATTATAATTTTAAAATTATGAATGATAGTTATGATGGAACTTAACCAGATTTGCCAGGTCTGCAAGAGAGTAGTGATGGGAAGAGGGTGTTTTCACCCAGACAGGATTCATTGACAAAGAGTCATGAAACAATGTGGCAAGTTCAGGAGCTGAGGGAGCTCTGTTGTGGCTGTGGCATAGTTTAGGATGGGTGGGAGGGAACTTCCCAGTAGGGCCATTGGCAGTAGTAGTTCTGCTTGTAGTTTTTAATCTTTTCATTTCTGTAGTCTGTGCTATCCTCATGCAATCAGTATTTTTTTTTTTTTAATTAAATCATAGCTGTATACATTAATGCAATCATGGGGGTACAATGTACTGGTTTTATACACAATTTGAAATATTTTCATGAAACTGGTTAACATTTTTATTTTATTATTATTTTTTTTTTTTTTGAGACAGAGTCACAATCTGTTGCCCTGGGTCAAGTGCCATGGGGTCATAGTTCACAGCAACCTCAAACTCTTGGGCTCAGGAATCCTCCTTCCTCAGCCTCCTGAGTAGTTGGGACTACAGGTGCTGGCCACATGTGCAGCTGGGCTTTTTGTTTGTTTGTTTGTTTGTTTCTATTTTTAGTAGATACAGGGTCTCACTCTTGCTTAGGCTGCTCTAGAGCTCCTTAGCTCAAGCAGTCCACCCATCTCAGCCTCCTAAATTGCTAGGGTTATAGGCATGCTCACAAAGTTTTATAAAGCAGAAACACTCCAGTGGAATTAGATAAGATTTACAGTCTATAAAAAGGCTACTCTGGCACATTTCTTCTTATTTTTTGCACAAAGGCAGTGCTTTTGCTACTTTCCAATATCCTGACACGTCTTAGGATAGTTATTTATTTTCTCTTGCCCCTAATCTTTCTGGGGGGGGAGGGAATGCTTTCCAGTATTTACTCTATAGACTTCATCTGCTAATGCCTGGCTGCATCCTTGATCTCAAGCAGTAAAAGGACTGATTCCCAAAAGATTCCAAGTGTTAGTGAGCAGGTACCACACACCACAGGATACCGAGAGCTCACAAAAGAAAGCAAGGTGGCCTGAGGAAGCTGACGTTCACTCAGTCTCCACCTGCCCAAGGACAAGCTGTGAGGTGTTGGTGAAGCTGGCTTCTATTTCTGCTGATAGTGATCTCACTGCTAATTATGGGATGTCACAGTTATAGTGATGGAAGAAGAGCAAATCCCTATTTGGAGGTGTTTAGAAAATGTTGCAATGCAATGAGGGGTTTCTATTCTTTGTTTTTATTTTTATTAATATGACGGTAGAAATGTTTAGGTTACATTGTTTTCATTTCTAAGGTAAAGTTCAAGCTATAGTTGAGACCCTGGCTGAACACCCTCACCTTGTGCACATTAGGTGAGAACCCGCCAATCACTTCCCTCCTCCCTGACTCCCCTCTCCTGCCTCTGCCCTCCTCCTCTCACCTGCCTCTCCTCCTCCACTCCCCCTCACTAGACCGGACTTGTGTTTTTCTTTTGTGTGGGCGTGTAGTTGTTTATATATTGGTTTCCGTATCAGTATTTAGTACATTGTATGCTCATTTTTTCATTCTGGTTATACTTTACTAAGAAGAATGTGTTTCAACTCAGAGGGGAGTTTTTAACTTTTATGAACGTTTTTCACACTTTACTTCTTTCACTGGGATTTAGGATTTATTCATTAATTAAGTAAACATTTATCAAATTCCCACTATGTGCCAGGCACTACTTTAGTTGCTGGGGATAATAGCTGTGAACAACACAAGCAAAAATCCCTGCCCTTGTGGAGTTTATATTCCAGTGGAGAGTGACAATATAATGTTGCATGTTACATGATGATAATTCTGAGAGGAATAATATGGCAGGAAAGGGAGATAGAAGAAGGTGCTGTGACAGGGCTTGCGATTTTAGATAGAGTTAATTCAAATTTAGACACTGTCCAGTGAAAGAACCTATGAAAAGATGGTATTTTAACAAGGACTTGAAGGAGGTGAGAGAAGGCAGCCATGTAGATATCTGGGTGCAGAGGATTCCAAGTAGAGAGAACAGAAGGCTGGGCACATGTTTCGGGTTTCTAAGAAACAGCATGGATTCCAGGGTGTCTAGATGGTATAAGGGAGTACTAGAGTAGAAGATGGTATCTGAGAAAACAGTGGGGTCAAACAAACACATGAAAAAATGCTCATCATCCTTAATCATCAGAGAAAGGCAGATCAAAACCACTTTGAGATGTCACCTAACTCCAGTAAGATTAGCCCACACATCACAAAGTCCAAAACCTGCACATGGTGGTGGATGTGAAGAGAAAGGAACACTTCTACCTTGGTGGTGGGATTGCAAACTAATATGACCTTTTTGGAAAGAAGTGTGGAGAATCCTCAAAGAGCTAAAAGTTGACATTCCATTTGGTTCCACAATTCCATTACTAGATTTCTACCCAGAAGAACAAAAAACATTTTACCACCGAGAAATTTGTGCCAGAATGTTTACTGTCGCCCAATTCATAATTGCCAAGTCATAGAAGCAGCCCAAACACCATCAACCCATGAATGGATTAACAAATTGTGGTACATGTATACCATGGAGTATTATTCAGCCATAAAAGATGGAGACTTTACATCTTTTATGTTTATCTGGATGGAGTTGGAAGACATTCTCCTTAGTAAAGTATCTCAAGAATGAAAAAAAAAAGTATCCAATGTACTCAATAATACTATGAAACCAATATATAAATACACACTCAAACAAATGATAAAACACAAATATAGTCTAGCAAGGGGGGCAATTGGTGGCATTTGGTGGGATCTCACCTTGTACACATTGCAAGGGTATATTTCAAAATAACTGAGAGTAAATTCTAAATGTCTTACCACAAAAAATTAGTGAGGTGATGGTTATGTTAATCAATTTGATTTAAGCATTACATGTTGTATATCAAATCATCACATTGTACCACATAATGTATACAGTTATGATTCTAATTAAAAATTAAAAACAGTGGGGCCAGACCATGGAGCCTGATAAGCAGCCATTGTAATGACTTGGGTTTCACTGTGTGTGGGAGGAGAAGCCACCATTAGGTTTCAAGTAAGGAGTGACTGGAAACGACGTACATTTATAGCAGGCTGGTTGCTGGGTTGAGAGTAGACTGAACATTTGAATCCTCTCCTTCCAAGTTGTCAGAAGACATCATGAGGTTAAAAATGCTTAATAAGGGGCAGCACCTGTGGCTCTGTCCCCATATGCCACAGGTGGCGGGTTCAAACCCAGCCCTGGCCAGAAACTACAAAAAAAAAAAAAAAAAGAAGAAGAAGAACCTTTATAAGCACCTATGGCTCAATTAGCCAGGTTGATCTCTGCCCTTTGTGTCCTCATCTTTAGGGCCCGAGGCAGGCCATATCTTAGGAGAAGGCTCAGGTGGGTTGACAATTTGTCCTCTACCAGCAAACTAAGTAATGTTTGTAGGATGAATGAAGGCGTAATATGGGTTGCAAATTCTCAAAAAAGAAATGATGGTTAATAATTACCTGTGTAAGAAATTCTAAGCATGCTAAATAAATAATATTGCCTATGGTCTAAATTTCCTACTTACAAAAATAATGATTTAGCAACATATTTACCTGTGTGGTGACATTTATTTCTTTTTGTCTCTCCTTATGTTTTTCTGCTTCGATAGCTGCAATATAAAAAAAATTTTTATAAATTTTGAAAACATTTTCTTTTTAAAATTTTACTGAGTACACTATCTTGTGTAAAATCCTCTAGAAAACTTACAGAACTGTAAGAATAATAGTTGAAAATAATTTACAATTTAGAGTTACTAATGTATTAAAAATGATTCTTTTACTGATAATTTATAGCCTGACACCAGAGATAATCTAAATACTTTAATCAAGCATTCTAAAACTGAGTTAATAACATGAAAAGATTCTACAAATAGCTAATGACAATAGTGGAAAACTTTTGGACTAGAATTTAATTAAAATGTATTTATGTAAAAAATGCCATCTATTAATAGAAGATATTAGGAGGAAATACAATCTTTTCTATTTCTATATACTCATCCATATGTCAGAGGGATAGTAAAAATTAATTGAATAATGCATACTTCTGAGAAATGTAGGCTAGTATAATTATATCAGGCTTTGAAATAATTTTCAGTAAATTTTTAATGAAGCTATTTTTAATGAATCTTTTTATAAAAAAAAGTCATGTAGGATACACACATAATAATTGGTATATTTAATTTTTACATAGCGCTTGAAATTTCTTAACTTCCATACTTAGAGAACACAAACCTTTGTAAACCTGAGATGACAGGGTAATTTATCATGATGTGTCAACTCTACTACAGTATTAAGGATTGATAATTTTTAATTACTTTAAATTGATTTGATACATTGTAAAAATGACCACCTATGTTTCATGAAGTAAGATATACAGCTAACTACAAGGAAGACATGCATGTAGGTGATATGTTTACATTTTACAAACTAAAGAATTTGACTCGGGAGTGGTATGTGATGTAAAAATTTTTATTTACAAAAAGTCACGAGCTTATACTTTCAGAGCAGCCCATGGATTTTTTAATGTTATCTCTGACATTGGATTTATTGACTTGAAATGTTTTATTCTTTCCCTCACTGGTGAACTTTTGTACTTGGCAGCAGCCTCGCAATTCTGTATCTGTTCTGTTTCCTTTGGAAGCCAAAGAAACTGGCTTCAGGTTGTTTAATTAATCCTTGGCCTAAATAAAAACTCAATAACTATATGGTAGTGAATGCATTAATAAAGCATATCAAATTCTTTTAAAGATTATACATATTTGATACTATTGGTTCTTAGGTTCAGAATATGAAATAAATTATTCTAGAATGAGAATGTTGTTACAAGTGAAACTTTCCCCCAGGTTTGTCAAGTGATTTTGGGGCCATGAACAGTCATTATCAGAGATAATGTAGCACTATTATTTACCAGAGGGCCTTTAAGTCAAACAGACCTATATTCTAGACCTGATTTTGTTCTTATTTCATTAATTTGTTATGATAACCAAAAGTGACAGTCCATTTATTTAGCATAGTACTTAATATGTACTAATTAATTCAGTATTTATTTAATGTTAGCTCTACATAGTATATATTATTATTATAGGAAACCTACTTCTTTAAAGGATATAAGATGCTTTCAAGACATTATTACATGTGAATTAGTAGTTTAAAAGAACTATGGCAAACAAAGCATAATTAAAGACTCCATATGCTATTAGAATTTATTAATATTTTCTCTATTAATATGACCTCTCTCAATTAGTTTCTTATTTTTTTTTAAATTTCAGATTAATAGGATGGGACATACAATTAAATTACATAGTTTGCTTTTGTAAGGTAAAAGTTCGAGATGTAGATGTGTCCTTCACCCAGGAGGTGTGAGCACATTACTTGGCCTAATTATATTTGTGTATTAGAAATCAGACACTATGACTGATATTCTAGTCACCGTAAGTGTCTAGTAATTTTTAAATCCCATTATCACAACTAGAAAAAGTAAACTGGAAAAAGTGATGTGATTTGATAGATTCCAATTATTATTGTTCCTAAAGTGCACAGAATACAATTAGAGTTAGTAGATACAGAATGTACAGATACAGAACAAGAAGTACAAAGTATCATGTGTATTTGAGGGAGACAAGAAAATTACGGATATTAAATGGAATAAAGTTTACATTATACAGTGGACCAGGAAATCAAACTGTCAGTGGTCAAATGTAACAGAAAATTACAGGGCTAAAAGCAGTAATCTAAGGTAGGATAAGTGTAGATAAAATAAAATGGAATGGGAGGAGGTGTAAGAATATAACTGAAGGAATGAATTATTCAGTAGCTGAAACACACAGAAAGAAGATAAAGAAATTTGTCATTATTCCCAGCAAGAGCTGTATAATCCAAAACAGTTTTGAAACTTATTAAAAATGTGTTTCTTGTCCACTGGTTCACGTCTGTAATCCTAGCCTTCTGGCAAGCCACGGTGGGTGGTTTGCCTGAGTTCATGAGTTTGAAACCTGTCTGAGCAAGAGTGAGACCCTATCTCTAAAAACTAGCTGGGCGTTGAACTAGGAGTTTGGTGAGTCCAGGAGTTCAAGAACTAGGAAGGGATAATGTGCTGATTCAGGGACAGACAGCCCTTAGAATCAAACTGTATGAATGGAAATCAAGAGAACATAGGTAACAGGAGAGTCCAGAGAAGAAATCCAGGCTGACCGCGGAGAGACAAGGACAGTTCTAAAATTGGGGATTATGTCCTAAGAGCGTGTCAAGCTGGGAACAAAGGAGTGGGAAATTGATGAAATGCAGAAGGAAGAAGAATGAGGATTTGCACTACAAGAGTTCAGAGAAAATTCTCCCAAAGAAATTTTTGTTTGTTTGTTTGTTTGTTTTGAGACAGAGTCTCATTATGTCACCCTTGGTAACGTGCTGTAACATCACAGCTCACAGCCACCTCAAACTTTTGTGCTTAAGCGATTCTCTTGCCTCAGCCTCCCAAGTAGCTGGGACTATAGGCACCTGCCACAACACCAGGCTATTTTATTGTTGCAGTTGTCATTGTTGGTTAGCTGGCCTGGGCCGGGCTTGAACCCGCCAGCCTCGGTGCATGTGGCTGTAACCATTGTGCGATGGGTCCTAAGCCCCAAAGGAATTTTTGTAGGGGGGAGTACTCAGTTTTCTTTGGAAAGCATTACTGAATGAGACAGTCATTTGATGTGCTTACATTCATATGATAGCCTCCTAACAGATTTAATCATAATTGGTCTAATTTATAATTTTCCCTAAGTACAATTTCCATCAAGATATACATCTGCTTAAAAAAACAGTTTATTGTATAAAAACTAACTTCCTCTGTTGAATTTCAGTTTCCATCATAATCTGACTTAACTCCACATTCACAGCTACTTCTCAAATTAGAATAATCTTGACTTCATTAGTTCCTGATTAGTGCTTTGAAAGTTTTCTTCTTCAATTTCTTTAAGCTCACAACTCCTTTTGAATAGACTGAAAATTACTTAAATTTTCAATTAACAAACAAATGCAAGCAAGGCATACCTCAGAGATATTGAGGGTTCAGTTTCAGACCACAGTGATAAAGTAAACATCACAATAAAGCAAGTCACACACATTTATTTTGGTTTCCCAGTGCATATAAAAGACATATTTAAGGCTGGAAGCAGTGGCTCGTGCCTGTGAACCCAGTACTTTGGAAAGCTATGGAAAGAGGAATGCTTGAGGCCAGGAGTTTAAGGTAAGTCTGGGCAAAATAATGATACCCTGTATCTATTAAAAAAAAAAAAAAGTCAGGCTGGTGTGCTGGCACACACCTGTAGTCTCAGCTCAAGAGGTTGAGGAGGGAGGACTGCTTGAGTACAGGAGTTGGAGGGCACAGTGAGCTATGATTGCACCACTGCACTCAAGCCTGAGTGATAGCAAGATCCTGTCTCTAAAACTTTTTTTAAAGTTATTTTTACACTATACTGGAGTCTATTGAGTGGGCAATAGCATTATGTCAAAAATGCATGCATCATAATTAAAAATACCTTTTGGCTAAAAAAAAAGCAGCTAACAATCATCTGAGCCTTCAGTGAATCATAATCTTTTTGCCGACAAAGGGTTTTGCCTCAGTGTTGGTGGCTGCTGGCTGATCAGGGTGGCTGTTGCTGAAGGTTCAGGTGGCAGTGGAAAGTGGTTCTCTTTCTTTAAATAAGGGAACAATGAAGTTTACCACACCCATTGACTTCCTTTCATGAAAGATATCTTTGTATTTAATAGAATGAAATGGTGAACATTTTACCCACAATAGAACTTATTTCAACTTCGTAGTCAACTTTCTCAAACACTGCTGCTCTATCCGTAAGTTTAGGTAACGTTCTCTATCCCTTGCTATCATTTCAGCAACGTTCACAAGATCTTCACTGGGAGCAAGTTCCATCTCAAGAAACAATATTCTTTGGTCATCCGTAAGAAGAAATCTCTCATCCATTCAAGTTCTATCATGAGATTATAGCAATTCAGGCACGTCTTTAGGCTGCATTTCTAATTCAAGTTCTTTTGCAATATTTACTACATCTGCAGTTATTTCCTCTTCTGAAGTCTTAAACCCCTCAAAGTTATCCATGGGGGTTGGAATCAACTTTTTGCAAACTCCAGTTCAAATGATGACTTTGTTTCCTCCTCCCATGAATCAAGAACGTTTTTAATGTCATCTAGAATGATAAATGCTCTTCAGAAGATTTCCAATTTTTGCTGAGATCTATTAGAGGAATCACTATCTATAGAAACTATAGCTTTAAGAAATGTATTTCTTAAATAACAATACGTGAAGTCAAAGTTATTCCTTGATCCACGGGCCATAGAAGAATGTCGTGTTAGGCATGAAAACAATATTAATCTCCTTGTACATCACCATTAGAGTTCTCAGGTGACTAGGTACATTGCCAATGAACATTAATATTTTTAAAGGAATAATTTTTCTGAGCAGTAGGTCTCAATAGTGGGCTTAATAAGCTCAATAGTGGGCTTAAAATATTCAGTAAACCATGCTGTAAACACTGCATAGTCATTCAGACTTTGTTGTTCCATCTACAGAGGATAGACAGAGTAGATTTAGCATCATCCTGAAGGGCCCTTGGATTTTTTGAATGATCAATGAGCATTGGCTTCAACTTAAAGTCACCTGCTGCATTAGCATCTACAAGACAGTCAACCTGTCCTTTGAAGTTTTGAAGCCAGGCATTGATTTCACATCTCCAGCAATGAAAGACCTAGATGGCATCTACTTCCTATAGAAGCCTATTTCATCTGCATAGGAAATCTCTTGTTTAGTGTAGCCACTTTTATCAGTTATCTTAGCCAGGTCTTTTGGATAGCTTGGTGCAGTTTCTACGTTAGCGCTTTGTACTTTATATTATAGAGACAGCTTCTTTCCTTAACATGCATGAACATCTGCTAAATTCCAATTTGTCTGTTGCAGCTTTGTAATCTCTCTCAGCCTTCATGGAATTGAGGAGAGTAAGGGCTTTGCTCTGGATTAGGCTTTGGCTTACAGGAACATTACTGCTGATTTGATCTTTTATCCAGAACACTCAAACTTCCTCCAAGAACTTTTTCTTTGCATTCACAACTTGCTACCTGGTGCAAGAGGCCAAACTTTTGACCTGTCTTGGCTTTTGACGTGCCTTCCACAGTAAGCTTAATTATTTCTAGCTTTTGATTTAAAGTGAGAAATGTGTAAGTCTTCCTTTCTGTTGAACCTGAAGAGGCCAACGTGAAGTCATTAACTGACCTGATTTCAATGTTGTTGTGTCTCAGGTAATAGGGAGGCCGAAGGAGAGGGAGAGAGACAAGGGAATAGCCAGATCAGTGGAATAGTCAGAACACACATAGTTATTCATTAATTTCACTTTCTTATGTGGCTGTGGTTCATGGTACTCCAAAACAATTGCAATAGTAATGTCAAAGATCACTGATCACAATATGAGATGTAATAATAATGAAAAAGTTTAAAATATTGCAATAATTACCAGGATGTGATACAGCAACACAAAGTGAGCACAGTCTGTTGAAAAAATGGTGCTAATATACTTGCTTGACATAGGATTGCCACAAACCTTCAGTTTACAAAAAACGCAATATCTGTGAAGCACGATAAAGTGAACAGCAAGAAAATGAAGTGTGCCTGTGTGATTCTAAGCCACTTATTATTTTGATTTGTGAGCTACTTACCTTTGGTCATCACCAAGAATGATGTTTAGAAATAACATTTCCTATTTCCAATTAAGTTATTCAGACTGAAAGCAGTAAAGCAGCTATCCCAGAATTTTCTCCTGAACCTGAGGCTGACAGATAAAATTGAATTTAAAGCCTTGGTAATACAGAGAGTCAGCGAGAGACTTTTGGACCCCAAGAGGAGGACAATACAGTGGAAAACTGGCAAGTGGTCACATGTGTTCAATCGGTCTAATCCCGCCGACAGCTGCATGGGAACTTAAAGAGCAAGAGGAAGTGAAAGGAAAATTAGGGCAAGGAAACAGATAAAAGAAATCACTCATGAGAAAGAATCAGCAGAAAACTCCAGGCAACATGTAGAATCAGTCCAGAACAACCCCTCCAAGGGACAATGAGGTAGCTACTGCAGAGAATTCCACCTATAAAGAAATGTTAGGAATGACAGAAAGGGAATTTGGAATACACATGATGAAAACAATGAAGAAAATGATGGAAACAATGAAGAAAACTGCTAATAAAGTGGAAAATAACCAAAAGGAAATCCAAAAACAGAATCAAATAAGAGATGAACTATATGAAGAATATAGAAAGGATATAGTGGAGCTGAAGGAACTGAAGCAGTCAGTTAGGGAACTTAAAGATGCAATAGAAAGTATCAGCAACAGGTTAGGCCATGCAGAAGAAAGAATTTCAGAGGTAGAGGACAAAGTTCTTGAGATAACTCAGATAGTAAAAGAGGTAGAAAGAAGAGAGAGAAAGCAGAACGTTCAATGTCAGAATTATGGGACTTTATGAAGTGTTTTAACATAGGAGTTTTAGGAATCCCAGAAGGGGAAGAAGAATACCCCAGAGGAATGGAAACCATGCTAGAGAATATTATAAATGAAAATTTCCCAAATATTACCAAAGATTCTGACACACTGCTCTCAGAGGGATATCGAACCCCAGGTTGCCTCAACTCTAACTGAGCTTCTCCAAGACACATTGTGATAAACCTGTCCAAAGTCAAGACAAAAGAAAAGATTCTGCAAGCTGCCAGGAGTAAGCGCCAGTTAACATACAGGGACAAATCCATCAGAGTGATTGCAGACTTCTCTAATGAAACTTTCCAAGCAAGAAGACAATGGTCATCTACCTTTGATCTACTTAAACAGAACAATTTCCAG
>CAUYPK010104279.1:0-44823 GCA_963574355.1 Loris lydekkerianus | reverse complement strand
GGGGTCGCAGCTCACCTCAGCGGGGTTGATGTGCATTCTTCAACCTTCTCTCTTGGTGCAGCTCTAATCCACCAGGTTACTTGCTAAATTTCTGTCCTTTAACTCTCCTTCTGGACAGGAGCCTCTGTGGAAAGCTGGCTTTAGTCAGCCATCCTGTCTCTACCCCCACCACCCCCTCCAGCTATTTTTTATTGAAGTTTTCATTGTTGTTTAGCTGGCCCAGGCAGGTTTCAAACACACCACCCTCAGGGTATGTGGCTGGCTCCTTAACCACTATGTGCTTAACTATGTGCTATGGGCACCAAACCAACCCTATGTTTCTTAACCAAATTGCAGTCATGAGGAAACAGAGAAAATGATTTTTCCAAGGTCACACAGCCGGATCCAGGGTTTGAATGGAGGACCAACTAGTCCTAAAACTTGTGCTCTCTCTCATTTCCTCCAGAATTCAGCATTTTGAATGATACCATCTTCAAAGTTCCCCACTAGGTTCTAGAGGTAACAAAGTAGGCAAACAGATTGTCTGAAATGTATAACTGAGAAATGAATGAAGGAATTAAGGTCTTTTAGCCAGGAAGGGGTCTGAAAATAGTTTTCCATATTTCAAGGACTGTATTTGACCCAGAGCACATCATTTTTAAACATTCTTTTTCCTCTAGATGATAAAAATATTTTCAGTGTCAATCAGGTAATTATCAATGATCATCATTTCTTTGATTCAGTCTTTCATTTTAAAACAACTAACAAATAGGAATATATTTCAATTTTTCTTTATTTTATTTTATTTAATTTATTTATTTGTTTACTTATTTATTTTTTGAGACAGAGTCCCACTTGATTACCATAGTTAGAGTGCCGTGGCATCTTAGCTCACAGCAACCTTAAACTCTTGGATTCTTGCTTCAGCCTCCCAAGTAGCGGGGATTATAGGTATCCACCACTACTCCCGGCTATTTTTTAGATAGGGTCTTGCTCTTACTCTGGCTGGTCTGGAACTCGTGAGCTCAGGCAATCCACCCACCTCAGCCTCCCAAGTGCTGGGATTATAGGTGCTAGCCACCACACAAGCCTTTTCCTTAACAGAGTTGTGCTTTGTCACCCTGGCTAGCATGCAGTGGTATCATAATAGATCATTGCAACCTCAAACTCCTGGGCTCAAGTGATCCTCCTGTCTTAGCATCTCAAGTAGCTGGGACTACAGGTGCAGACCAGCATGGCCTGCTAATTTTTCTACTTTTTGCAGAGTCAGGATCTTGCTTTGCTCAGGCTAGTCTTGAACTACTAGTTTCAACTGATTCTCCTGCCTCGGCCTCCCAGAGTGTTATGATTACAGGTGTGCACCACTGCACCTGGCCCAGTACATTTCAATTTTGAAGGTATTATTTAAATTAAGAAAATTATTTCACATATGAACGTTACCAAACAAAAGCATTATACCTTGCCGTTCATGCTCTTTCACTGTTTTAAATTTTGAACACAAATAAAAATTCCAAACGGTCACAAAGAGTAACAAAATTGAAATAGGCCAAGTTCTGGTGCTTTATCTTTACAATTACTGTACTATCTTTTTTTTCTGACCCCTAGTTTCCTTGTTGCTAAAATGGGAATTTAATAACATCTCTTTTAAAGGATAGCTATGAGATAAAGCGACATAAGGTCTGTGTAGCTGCTTTCTTTTTCTGTCCATTAGGTTTATCCTTTTTTGCTGGGGGGTTGAAGGAGAGATTCTGTCTCCAGGAGTCTGTAGTGTCGTAAGGCCTGGAGTCATAAACTCTGCCCAGTGACTCTGTATTATTATAAACTTACCTTGAAACCATCAAGCCCATGACTGAGTCCCTGTGATGTCACTGTCCACAGAGTGAGCTGTGGTGCCCTTTGAAGGGGAGACTTTTCCCCTCTCCACCCTCATACCACCTCACCTGCCTTCCTCCAAAATCATCCTCTTGCTTGGCCCTTAATGATGGTTTGGGAAGGCCTTTGTGTAAGGTAATGGTTCTCCAATTTGAGCATGAATCAGTTCCCCTGGAGGTCTTGTGAAAAATATCCATCTTGCTGGGCTCCACCTGCCAGAGTTTCTGATTAAGCAGTTTTGTTAGATTTGCAAGTTCCCAGGTGAGGCCGATGCTGGTCCTGGGACCACACTTTGAGAACCACTGGCCTAACTCAATCTGGTAATTCCATCTCCCCTGTGCCAGTGATTGACTCAGGGTTGGGTCTGAGCCAGTGGACCAATAAAATGCAAGGAGGGGGCTTGGTGACTGTAGCTCTGCGGCTAGGGCGCCAGCCACATACATCAGAGCTGGCAGGTTTGAACCCAGCCCAGGCCTGCCAAACAGCAATGACAACTACAACCAAAAAGTAGCCAGGCATTGTGGTCAAGGCCTGTAGTCCCAACTACTTGGGAGGCTGAGGCAAGAGAATCGCTTTAGCCCAAGAGTTGGAGGTTGTTTTCATTGTTGTTTAGGAGAACATAGTGAGACTCTGTCTCAAAAAAAAAAAAAAAAAAATGCAAGGAGGAGCTTGCTCTGGGCTGATGAGCACCTCCTCCCTCTCCTTCTCCCCAGAAGAAGTCAAGTTGTGCCTTAGTGTGTCATGGCAGCCACTTTGTGACCTTGAAGGGAATCAGCCTTCTGTGAAACTGATGCTATGGGCTGCTGAGAGGGAAGGTGGAGAAAACCTGGGCTCCTGATGATTTTTTTTTCCAATTTTGGAGAAACTTTTATTTTGATTTCCAGATCAATTGACTTTGGGTATGAGAGAAAGCAAGGAGTCAAGGATAAAGCCAAGGTATTTGGCCCAAACAATATCGTGGATGTTTATCATCAGATCATCTGGAGAAGGCTGTGAATGGAAACAACTGAGAATTTTGATTTAGGCTAAAGACCTCCCAGTCTTTGCTACTTTAACTTAAAAACAATTGTTCTTTTTCCTTTGTACATTTCCCACTTATTTCTATAGAAGGGCAAGATGCAATAAAACAAACGCGAATGTGATTACTCCCACTGTGGAGTGGAGGAAGATGCAAACGGTTGAGATCAGACCATTGGCAGGAAGGTGGCAGCCCTGTGGGGTGTGGGGATCAGGGCTAGCTAACACCTTCCCTCCACTGTCTGTGTCTGATCAGGGTGGAATTAGTGACAATGACAGGATAGATAATCCTAGAGCTCACTCAGTCATTTCAACCAACTTTCTGCTGACCATAGGTGGTCACTAGGAGCCAGGCTGACCCCTCTAAGTTACTCATTTCCCTCCACCTTCTTCACTCCCCAGTAAAGAAAATACAAAATACAAGGTGGGCCAGAGGTGGACAGCCTGAAGAGGGAGGGGACACTGGGTCTCGATGACCTGCAAACTTACACCAGCTTCTGGATGATCCTACCGTACACTTCACCTGACCTTGGAGTTCCGTGCAAGGAGAACTTGACCAGGAATTTCACACATGCAGGCTACATTGCATCTGCTCTCGAGCAGACTAACATGTCTGGGGAAACTCTAAGAGGATGATCCAATGTATACACATCTCCATACTTTAAAAGATACCTTGTAAATCAGTTTGGGGATCCCTGGTGAGGAACAATCACCAAATCCAGGGTGCCTGGCCATTGCTGTGTCCCCAGTGGGACCCTTCCTGCTGGAACATGTCACTGTATACTGTATTTCCAGAGGCTACAAGTGCCAAAGCAGTGTGTTGGTAGGGCCTCGCTCCCTGTAAAGCCTGGAGGAGAGAATCTTCCTTGCCTTCTCCATCTTTTCAGGTCTCTCTAGCAATCCTTGGTGACCCCTAGGTGGTGGCTTTGGCCACCAGAGAGTCTTGCGATTTATAATGAGGGCTTTGGAATATGCTGTATCAGTTTCAACCTCCAGATAAATGGCTAGGTCAGCCATGCAGGTGATATGTGATCCAGCCCCAACAAAAACTCTGGATATATCATGTCCGAGAGGCGGTAACTGTCCAGCATGCCACAGGGAGAAGAGACCTGGAAGTTTTGCACTTGAGCACTCTCCAGATCTTACCCTATAGGGCTGGTTCTGATGTGTGTTTGTTTGCTACAAGGAAACTATAATTGTAAGCAGAGCACGTTCCTGAGTTCTGTGAGTCATTCTAGTGAATTATGGAACTGAAGGCAGGTAATGGGAATCCCCACGTTTGTAACCAGCTGGTCACAAATGAGGGTGGCCTGGGAACCCCCAAGCTTGTGGCTGGTGTCTGAAGTGGAGGTAGTCTTTTGGGGAACTGTGCCCTCAGCCTTAAGTCTGGCCATCTGTCCCTAATGGAATACCCTCATTTCCTTGCTCTCTGGGACAGGTATGAATTTCTACCTTAGATGCTGGGAACATCATCATTTTGTTCTTCTGAAATCAAGTTATTCCTGATTCAAGACTTGCACGTGTTGAGGGAGACTGGCATTTAAACTCAGTCATAACTCAGAACTTACTATTTCTAGTCTTTTACAGAGGCTACAGAATTCTCACATAGGCAAAAATGTTGAGGGGGGGGACCCTCTGGCCTTGGAGCTACCTGGGTTACCCGGATATACCCTCTTTTTAAGCCTGTAGAGCTCCTGAAGGATGGCAAGACCACTAGTTCTGTGTCAGGCTTTGGTGCAGGGGTCTTGGCTTAGACTGGCTACTCCCTACCCAGGATCTAGCCTCCTGGAGTTTGCTTAGGCCCTCAGGATGCTCAAATTGTATCTCCAGTATTGGGGCATCTCCTGCTTCCTATGAAACTTCACCCATCTCTAGAAATGGCACAGTCCTGGAGTCCCTTTTTGTAAATTGCAAAGTACACGGTTCCCTGAGTCTGCTGACTGTCAAAAGCCTTTCTTCTCTGAGTTTCAACGGAAAGTTTCTGCTGACTTGCAGAGAAGAACAGGAGGATTTTGGTCTCATAGTTTGTTGACTCCTCTGGGGGATAGGAGGGGAGACTTGTTTTGGGCTCTTGAAGGGATTGGATTGAACCGTAGGGATTTCCAAGCCGGGCTGTGGCTGGCTTTCTCTCAAAACACTTAAAATCAAACATGTCTCATCTCACAAAGATTAATTTCCTTCTGAAAATATTCACCTCTATCTTTTGCATGGGAAATTCATATTCTTCCTAGTTACAGTGCTTTGATTTAATTTCATGAATCCTGACTTCATTATACTGAGAAGAACACTACTTCTTTCCTACTCAGGGCTACATTACAAAGACTTCTCACATCAGAGGCTCACAGTGAAAGGGGCCATACCCAAGTGGTTTCTGTGTGTATGAGTGTCCTTGACTACAGAAGGGGCAGAAGGAAATCTCATTTGACCAGGCCACTCTTATTAAGTGGTTGGCACTGTGTTTGGCACATAGAGCTCAATAAATGGAGATGCTATTATCATCCTTAGCTAGTTACATATCAATATACATTCTTCCTTTTTCCCCCTTAGTAAGAGAATCTCAATCTTGTTGCCTGGAATAAAGACATTTCCCACTCTTTCTTGCACCTAGATGGGGCCTTGTGACTACATTTCCCCTCTGCCCCTTGAACTATAGTGTTGGATAACTCTTGTTCTTCCAAAATGGTGCAGAGAAGCCCAAATATTGGACACACTTGTAACTGCTTCCTGCTGCCTGGGATTTAGGTATGATGGCTAGAGCTCCAGCAGCCATTTTGGACTGTTAGGTAACCTTGAATACAGAAGCTAGCCACTGAAGATGCTACAGCAGAAAGGTAAAAGCATTGGTGACATTGTGGAGCCTCTACACTGCTCTTATACTGCTTATTTCGGGAAGGAATCAACCCTTGTATATTTATGCCATGCCACTTTGAGTTTTCTTCTGTATACAGCCAAACATGATACTTAATTAATATATTATTATTTTCAGAACTAGCTAAAGCTGTAATGATGTCCTTTTTTTTCTTTTTTTTTGCAGTTTTTGGCCAAGGCTGGGCTTGAACTCACCACCTCCGGCACATGGGGCCAATGCCCTACCTCTTTGAGCCACAGGAGCCACCCAATGACATCCTTAATAAGGTCAGGATTTTCTTGGTCCTAGAAGTGATTGTCTCTTTTCAGAGATGATGAGGGGGCTGGAGGACCAGGAAGTAGATGAAGGTTGGGCGATGGCCTTGCTCTGGGGCAGACCCGAGGCTATTGTGCCCCCATGGTAGACTGGACCCTGGTGGTGGGCTCCAGAGTCCCGAGGGATGGAGGGGTCTAAGACTTCTAACAGCACCATGCAGGTGAGCTTTGTATGCCAACGTTGCAGCCAGCCCCTGAAACTAGACACGAGCTTCAAGATTCTGGACTGTATCACCATCCAGGAGCTCACAGCTCTGATACTTACCACAGCCCAGGTGAAACCAGGAGAGACCCAGGAGGAAGAGGCTAACTCAGGAGAGGAGCCATTTATTGAAACTCGCCAGGATTGTGTCTCTTGAAGATTCATCCCTCCAGACAGGATGATGTCTACAGAAAGTGCCAACAGCTTCACTCTGATCAGGGAGGCATCTGATGGAGGCACCATGGAGAACCTCAGCCAAAGACTGAAGGTCACTGGGGACCTTTTTGACATCATGTTGGGCCAGACACATGTGGATCACCCACTGTGTGAGGAATGCACAGATACTCTTTTAGACCAGCTGGACACTCAGCTCAACCTCACTGAAAATGAGTGTCAGAACCACAAATGCTCTTTGGAAATCTTAGAGCAAATGAATGAGAATGACAGTGAACAGCTTTAGATGGAGCTAAAAGAGCTGGTATTAGAGGAGGAGAGGCTGATCCAGGAGCTGGAAGACGTGGAAAAGAACTGCAAGATAGTGGCAGAAAATCTTGAGATGGTACAGGCTGAGGCTGAGAGACTAGATCAGGAAGAAGCTCAGTACCAGAGGGAATGCAGTGAATTGAAAAGACAACAGCTGGAGCTGGATGATGAGCTGAAGAGTGTAGAAAATCAGATGGGTTATGCCCAGATGCAGCTAGACAAGCTGAAGAAAACTAACGTCTTCAATGCAACCTTTCACATCTGGCACAGTGGACAGTTTGGCACCATCAATAACTTCAGACTGGGTCGCCTGCCCAGTGTTCCTATGGAATGGAATAAGGTTAATGCTGCCTGGGGCTAGACTGTATTGCTGCTCCATGCCCTGGCCAATAAGATGGGTCTGAAATTTCAGAGGTATCGACTTGTTCCTTATGGAAACTATTCATATCTGGAGTCTCTGACAGACAAATCTAAGGAGTTGCCTTTATACTGTTCTGGGGGGTTGCAATTTTTCTGGGATAACAAATTTGACCACGCAATGGTGGCTTTCCTGGACTGTGTGCAGCAGTTCAAAGAAGAAGTTGAGAAAGGTGAGACACGTTTTTGTCTTCCTGACAGGATGGATGTGGAGAAAGGCAAAATTGAACACACAGGGGGCAGCGGTGGCTCCTATGCTATCAAAACCCAGTTTAATTCTGAGGAACAGTGGACAAAAGCTCTCAAGTTCATCTTAAGTGGGGTCTTGCTTGAGTATCCTCACAATTTTATAACAAATGACTTTTTTCCTTGGGGGGATGTTTGCCTTAAAGGCTTTAAATTTTTTTTTGTTTGTAAAAATGTTTTAAATTAAATTCAAATAATATTAAACAGCACATGTTTACAATACCAAAAAAAGGAAAAAAATCCACAAAAGCCACTTTATTATTTTAAAACATCATATGACAGTTTCCAGAGCTACAATATCCTATGTATAGCTACCAGCCTTTGTCACAGTTTTGACTCTTAACTCCTTGCCTTTTCCCCCTAAAAACTAATTTAAGTTTGCTTTTGTTCTTCTTCTTTTTTTTTTAACTGAGTTGAATTGAAATCAGTGTGTTTTCACTGGATTTTATCTTTCTCAACTTCCTGCACTTACAATATGAAATAGAAAACTTTTGTTTCTACTGAGATGATGTTTGAGACACACGGTTGGATAATGTGGGAAAATGACATCTAAGCTTTGCCTGGTCATCATGTGATGTGATCAGAAGCTTGAAATTTAACACTTCCCACTTGGTTCTAGTACTGAATGCCTACCCTGCTCTGTGTTAGAGATATGAAATGGTATTTGATACTGTTTGAGACATTATGGAGAGATTTAATTATTTGTAATAAAAGATTTGCTAAAGTCTAAAAAAAAAAACAGAGATGATGAGGAGAGAAATCATTCATTGATACATTCTTCACACATTTAATTAGCACCTACTAGATGATAGGCCTTGTATTAGTCATGAATCAGACAGTTCACAGAGCTGACAGCTGGGTACGGGAGACACATATATCATCACAAATGTTGAAAAGCACCACTAGAGAGCAAATGCAGTGCAGGGATGGAGAAACAGCAGAAAGGAAGCTGTTTAGATGTGTCAGGAAGGGCTTTGTGTGAAGGTGGTATTTAAGCTGAGAAGTAGGATGTCTTAGCATGTGCAGGCTGCTATAACAAAATACCATAAACTGTGTGGCTTATATTCAACAAACATTCATTTCTCATAGTTCTGGAGGATGGGATGTCTGGTAAGGGCCTGTTTCTCACAAATGGACCTTCTGCCTGGGTCCTTACCTGGTGGAAGGGGCAAACAATTTCCCTTAATAAAAGCACTAATCTTGCCTCCCAAAGGCCCCACTTCTTAATACCACCCTGCTAAGGATTAGGATTCAGCATATGAATTTGAGGAGGACACAACATTCACCCTACAGGATGGAGAAAGGATGAAAAGGTGCTGTAGATGGAAGAGCTTGAAGAGAGGTTCAAGGTGAAGGAAGGCCAGGTGGAGATCCGCATATTGGAGGAAGTACAGGCTGACCCATGTGCAGCACACTGGTGGAGAGTGGAACGTGACTGTGAGATGGCAGGGTTCTGTCATTCATCTCTTGTATGCCCAAGGAAAACAGCTGGATTTTATATGCAGTGGGTAATTCTAAAGCCAGGTTTCTACTTTGGTGTAGTCTTAGAAGTTTCCATCTACATTAGACAAGACTCTCTGGATTGTAAGTGGTAGAAACCCATCTTGAAATAACGTCAGAAAAAAATATGGACACTGACGGAAAGAACCTTGTGGGAACTCAGAGTGTTTGTTTTTCTTTTTGAATGATTTGATTTTAGAATAGGTAACCTCTACGGTCTGGCTTCCCCCGCAGGGTTGCAGAGCTTCTTTTTTCTTGTCTATAGTCTGCTCTGTGGCCCTGGAAACTCCCCTGCCTCTGGTGGTTGGGTTTGGCTAGTAGAGAACTTGGGAACAGGATGGGGGTGGAGTAGCTATTTATTGCCTCCCCACTGTTACCAGTCCCACCCCCCACGCCACATCTAGGCGGTCCCTTAGGTCCCCCTAGGTCTGCTGCTCCCACTTCGGTAAATAGCCCTTTAATGAAAATCTTCTGGATCATTTAGTTGGAGAATGCTGGCTATATCCTACCAGGACCCTGACCAATTCACCCAGGGTGTAAAAAATGAGCTAGCACAAGACAGAAGCCTTTGTCCAGCCAATTCTTCAGTCTCTTAGTTCCCTTCCCATCCCCAGAAACAACCAGTGTCACAGGCTCTTTAATGTCTGCCATTTATCTTTTTTTTTTGGTAGAGATAGAGTCTCACTTTATCCCCTTTGATAGAGTGTTGTGGCATCCCAGCTCACAGCAACCTCTAGCTCTTGGGCTTAGCCGATTCTCTTGCCTCAGCCTCCCAAGTAGCTGGGACTACAGGTGCTTGCCACAACGCCTATTTTTTTTTTTTTTTTTTTTTTTTAAGAGACTAAGTAAAGCTCTTGCTCAGGCTGGTGTTGAACTTGTGAGCTCAGGCAATCCAAGTGCTGGGATTACAGGTGTGAGCCACCGCACCCGTGAGATAGGAGTCTCTGAACCAGGTATGTGAATGGGCATGACTCAGAAGCCAGGGTTCAGCTTGATTTTCCTCTTGCCCCTTTGTGTCCTCACAAAGGCCTGGTTTTCAGTGGGTGGAGTCCAGAAGCCATGGCTTTTGGGGAGGGGTGATGTCCTGCATTGAGGCATTGACTAATTGCACTTGTCCATCAGTGGGACATCTGCTAATAACAAATAGTTTTGGCAAGAACAGGGAATCAGCATCCCGATCCCAGGGATTCAGGTTGTTGGCCAATCTGGGAAAATACTCAAGCCTAGGAATCCCTGCTGGGTAGCACACCGTGGGCAGGAGGCTGCACTTGGCCTTTCAGCTGTTCTGGGCCCTGCTCAGCTGGGTGGTCTACATTTTCCCAAAGAAGCCAAGGTGCAATTTTTATGATTCTTGAAAGACTTTGTAGTTTTGCTTCCATGAGACTGTTTCTTCCTGGGGGTAGGAGCTAGGCTTGCTGGGTTCAAATCCTGACTTTGCCATTTCCTAGCTGGGAGCCCTTGGGCAATATTTTTAAGTTTTCTGGGTCTCAGTTTCTTCATCTGTGAAGTGGAGATTGTAATAAAACCTACTTCATAGGGTTGTTGTGGGAGTTAAATAAGCAAATAAACATGAAGTACTTGGCATGGGGCTTGGCACATAGCAAGTGCTCCCAAACGTCAGCTATTTTTATTAGGATGAAAACGAACATTTAATGAAATGCTTGCTATGTATACGTGCCAGTTTTCTGTATATACAGCTGCATTTTATCTTGTTGAATTCTCACAACAACCCTATGAGTTAGGCTCCATATATCCCTACTTTATAGATTAGAAAACAGGCTCAAAGTGGATGTGGGACTTGTTCAAAATCACAGAGCTGGTACCTAGCAGAGGTTGCAGCAGTTTGCTCTGTGGGCACTGCCCTCAATTAGCCCTGGGAGTGACGTGCAAAGCCCTGGGTAATTTATTTGTGTACTTTGATTTGCATCTTTGTATTATAGGTGTCTCTGGGTTTGCTTGTCAGTACCAGGTTATTTGTTTTGTAAACATCTCAAGGGCAGGAGCCACATCTGAAATCCAAAGAGGCTGTGTGAGAGAGAGTGTTTGCAACTTGTTTTAAACTGAGAAAATTGTCAGAGGTTTTTGTTCAAAGAAGAGATACTCTAGCACAGTGGTTCTCAACCTTCCTAATGCCACGATCCTGCAATATAGTTCCTCATGTTGTGGTGACCCCCCCAACCATAAAATTATTTCATTGCTAAGTAGAATAATTTTATGGTTGGGGGTCACCACAACATGAGGAACTATATTAAAGGGTCGTGGCATTAGGAAGGTTGACACCCACTGCTCTAGCATCTCACTGGGGAGTCTGACTCAGGAACAATGGGGGGAGGGCCCTTGGAATCTGAATTTTTTCGATTCTGTGACTCTGGAAATTCTCAGGTTAGGGCAGGTTTGGAAATTTTTGTAGCATTGAACCAGAGTTCTTTCTGCTGTTGAAGAGGAGGATAGTGCTGAAACAGAAGGAGGTACTCCCAGGATTCAGCCCTTTCCTTCTTCAGGCAATTTTTCCTGCCTCAAGTCTTTGTTCTACCCTTGAGGGATGTATGTGCCCAGATCAGAGCAGGGGCAAAAGACATAACAGGAAGGTCAAGGTTGTCGTCAATCTCTCAGAGTTTACAATCTAATTGGATTGATAAAACATGAAATCATGAGAAATTCGTTCAGAAATTGTGGATTTGGCTCCTTTGAAAGGTATTTCTTGGGCACATGCAGTGTATGGAGTCGGAAGTGTGTCAGTATCAGTATATATGAAGCCCTGGATGCCCAGTGATAAATGGACTTTGGTTCTTGTTTTTTGTTTTTTTTTTTTTTTTTGAGACAGGGTCTCCTTCCATTGCCAGGCTGGAGTGCCATGGAGGCAGAGTAGCTCAGAACCAGAACCACCTCAAACCACTGGATTCAAGAGATCCTCCTGCCTCAGCCTCCCAAGTAGCTATGACTACAAACATCTGCCACAATGCCTGGCTATTATTTTTCTATTTCTATTATTATTATTTTTAGACAGAGTCTCACTATGTCACCTTTGGTAGAGTGCTGTGGCATCACGGCTCACAGTAAACTTGGGCTTAAGCGATTCTCTTACCTCAGTCTCCCAAGTACCTGGGACTACAGATGCCCACCACAACACCTGGCTATTTGGTTGTTGTTGTGGTGGTCATCGTTGTTTAGCAGGCCTGGGGCAGGTTTGAACCCACCAGCCTCAGTGCATGTGGCAGGTGCCCTAACCACTGGACTACATGCACCAAGCCTATTTTTCTTTTCTTTTTTTTTTTTAGAGACAGAGTCTCACTTTGTTGCCCTTGGTAGAGTGCTGTGGCATCACAGCTCACAGCAACCTCTAGCTCTTGGGCTTAGGTGATTCTCTTGCCTCAGTCCCCCGAGTAGCTGGGACTATAGGTGCCTGCCACAACGCCTGGCTATTTTTTTGTTACAGCTTGGCTGCGGCCAGGTTCGAACCCACCATTCTTGGTATACGGGGCCAGCGTCCTACTCACTGAGCCACAGGTGCCACCCGAGCCTATTTTTCTTTTTTTTTTTTTTTTTTTTGAGAGAGTATCACTTTATTGCCCTGGGTAGAGTGCCGTGGTGTCACAGCTCACAGCAACCTCCAACTCCTGGGCTTAGGTGATTCTCTTGCCTCAGCCTCCCAAGTAGCTGGGACTACAGACACCTGGCTATTTTTTTGTTGCGGTTTTGCTGGGGCCGGGTTTGAACCCACCACCCTCGGTATATGGGGCCAGCGTCCTACCCACTGAGCCATAGGCACTGCCCTATTTTTCTATTTTTAATAGAGACAGGGTCTTTCTCTTGCTCAGGCTGGTCTTGAACTCCTGAGAGTGCTAGGATTACAGGTCCCAGTCTTGGACTTTGGTTCTTGTCGTACCTTCGGTGCTGTCTTATAGGAACCTTAGTCTCTTCATCTACAAATTAGCATGAAGGTGACAAGGCCAATGCAATTACACTTACAGAACAACAACAACAATGACAATAACAAAAGTAATAGTAACAAATATTTAGTTGAGGGCTTGAATTCTGGCATTAGGGAGATCTGGGTTGCAATCCTAGTTCTGCCATGCATTAACCAATTGGATTACATAATCTCTTTGAGCCTCGGTTTTATCATCTGGGAACTGGGGATAAAAGTACCTAATTCAGCTTGGCGAAGTGGCTCATGCCTGTAATCCCAGCACTTTGGGAGGCCAAGGCGGGTGGATGGCCTGAGTTTATGAGTTTGAGACCAGCCCGAGCTAGAGCAAGACCCCATCTCTAAAAATAGCCAGGCGTTGTGGTGGGCACCTGTGGTTTATTTGTGCTACTTGGGAGGATGAGGCAAGAGAATCACTTGAGCCCAGGACTTAGAGGTGGCAGTGAGCTATGACACCAGGCACTCTACTGTAGGTGACAAAGTAAGACTGTCTCAAAAAAAAAAAAAAAAGTACCTAATTCTTAAGACCATTAGATGTTAAATGAGAAAATGGATGAAAATTGATGTACCAGTGATCGTCCAATAAAGGTTAAAGGGTAGTGGGGGTGAAAGGGAGAAAATTCCTGAATGTAGGAAGGCCCTGGGGGCATTGTTCTGAGATCTATAGCCAGTGAAGGGTCAGCTGAAGGGCACCCCTCTTATGCTGGCTCCAAAGGTCAAGGGTAAATAAGCCTCCATCTTTCCCAAATTTCAGCCTTAAAAGCAGCTGCTCATCCAAGTAGGAGAGAATAATGATAAAGCTCACAGATATCATTTGTAGAATACCTACTATGCCCCAGGCTGCCAGTTAGGTCCACAGTTCTCAAACTATGTGCAGAGCTGTCCCAGCAGAGGATTTTAGACAATTTTCCAAGGGAAGACAGCGACATCTGCAGGAAAACTTGAAAACTATTGGCTCAAAGTGTCAAGGGCTTGAATGCTAGATGGAGCTAGATTTCTTTCCAGGATGTCTTAACTTTGTGAATCTGATTTTATGATAGAAAGCAAGTGTCATGCATAAATTATGCATAACAGGAAATGAGGATGACAACGTCCTATCTAATTCCCTAGTTTGAGCAGTTGCGTAGAGCCCACAGGCATGCATGTCCCATGAATACATCATAGTTATTTAAGAATGAGTTGGGTGGTGCCTGTGGCTCAAAGGAGTAGGGTGCTGGCCCCATATGCTGGAGGTGGCAGGTTCAAACACAGCCCCAGCCAAAAAAAAAAAAAAAAGAACTAAAATATTATTTCTTCCCTCAATATAAGTACATTAGCTTTTCAAGTGGCTACTAAATTGTTAGGACATAAATATTTACTAGTTGTTTTGACCTAACTACTGTATTTATTAAACAATTGTTCAGGGTTTTTTTGTTTTTTTTTTCAGTATAATCTCAAGAATGCAAACTGCGTCTCCTGACCTTGAGTTAATTCAGCTTTCTTCCCTGTTCCCTGAGCATGGTGAAGAGCAGGCAGGGGGCTGGACTCGGCCATTTCTGTTTGTGTACCTTTCTATTTAGACTCCCCAGAGGCTCTCCCACCCCTTCCAAGCCCTTCCCAACTCAAATCACCTTTAGTAGGGAAGTCACAGGCTCAGACACCTGGCTGCCTGAGGACCCAAGCACCCAGCAGTTAATGAGTACCGATATCATGGAAGGGATTCGGGCCCCACCTTCTTGGCTTCCTCTGGCTCCCTGTTGTAGGTAAACAGTCTTTGCAAGGATAGTAACCAGGAGAACCTTGAAACCCCAAAGAAGCATGAGAGAACAGCACATGGCATCTTCCCTGCCTTTTAAGGGAATGCTGCCTCTAGCAGCAAGACGCCAGACCTCAAAGCAACTTGCTCTGTGGTCTTTTTTTTTTTTTTTTTTATTTTGAGACAGGTCTCACCATGTCACCCTCAGTAGAGTACTGTGGCATCACAGCTCACAGCAACCTCAAACTCTTGGGCTCAAACGATTCTCTTGCCTCAGCCTCCCAAGTAGCTGGGACTATAGGCACCTGCCACAATGCCTGGCTATTTTGTTGTTGTTGTTGCAGTTGTCATTACTGTTTAGCAGGCCTGGGCTGGGTTTGAACCCACCAGCCCTGGTATATGTGGCCGGCGCCCTAAACACTGAGATATGGGCACTGAGACAACTTGCTCTATGGTGAAAAAAAAGCTCTTGGCTTATGCCTGTAATCGTAGCACTCCGAGAGGCCCAGGGGGGTGGATTGTCTGATCTCAGGAGTTTGAGACCAGCCTGAGCCAGAGTGTGCCTCATCTCTACTAAAAGTAGGAAAACTAGATGGGCGTTGTGGCAGGTGCCTTGTAGTCCCAGGTACTCAGGAGGCTGAGGCACGAGATCGCTTAAGCCCAAGAGTTTGAAGTTGCTGTGAGCTAATGATGCCATGGTATTCTACCCAGGGTGACTAAGTGAGACTCTGTCTCAGAAAAAAAAAAAAAAATGGCATTGGAGGAAACAGGGTCCCACTGTCATTAGCAGCTGGTTCATCTTGCATAGTCAGACCGCTTGGCTCAGAAAGGAGGACTTGCATTCCAGTGCTGAGGCGCTCTGAGCAGCCATTTAACCCCTCTGGACCTCTCTTTCCTCCTTGCAGAATGAGAATAATAACAGTTTCTAATTCAGAGAGTTATTCTAAGCATAAAGTTCATTACTCAAGTTTAGTTCAGAGAGAGAGCTGGGCATGGTGGCACTTGTGTGTAATTCCAGCTATTCTGGAGGCTGAGGCAGGAGGATCAATTGAGCCAAGGAGTTCAAGATCAGCCTGGGTGACACAGCAAGACCTCATCTGGGGGAGAGGGGTAGCATCTGCAAAGCTAAGTGTACACAGTTAGTTGCAATGAAATTGAACTATTCATTTAAGAAATATTTATTGCTCTCACCTAATGGGCACAACGTAAGAGTATATGGCACACCTCCTGGGTGCAAGGGACACAACTACAATAGGGACTTTACCTAACAAATGCAAACATTGTAACCTAATCATATGTACCCTCATATTAATCTGAAATAAAAAAAGAAATATTTATCAAATGCCAACTGTATATCTGCAGCAATATACTAGACACTGGGAATACAGTAGTGAACAAGAAAGGATTCCCTGCCCTCATGGGGCTTATATTCTATCAGAGGAAGACAGATTATAAACAATAAACAGAATATGTACATAAGTGAATTATAGGGCAGTATTGTCCAACAGAAATACTGTCCAACAGAAATGTCCAACAGAAATAATGTCCAACAGAAATACTGTCCAACAGAAATGGCGTGTGCCAATATATATAATTAAAAATCTTTCAGTATCAGGCAGCACCTGTGGCTCAGTGGGTAGGTGCCGGCCCCATATACCGAGGGTGGTGGGTTCAAACCCAGCCCCAGACAAACTGCAACAAAAAAATAGCTGGGCATTGTGGCGGGCACCTGTGGTCCCAGCTACTCAGGAGGCTGAGGCAAGAGAATCACCTAAGCCCAGAAGTTAGAGGTTCCTGTGAGCTGTGACGCTTCAGCACTCTACCGAGGGTGACATAGTGAGACTGTGTCTCAAAAAACAAAAAACTCCCCCCAAACCTAAAACCCTCCCCAATTAATCTAATCAAAATCATTTCAAATGGAATGGCATAATGCATTAATATAATCAACATATTATTAATATGCAGATGACATGATTTAATTTTAGTTAAATCGAATTAAAAATTATTGTTAGTTTTTTGGTATTTTTAATTTACAAATTTAACACAACATATCAAAAACACCATCATCTTGACAAGTGACATTAGCAGTGTTTCAAGTGCTTAGTAGCTGCATGTGGCTGGTGGATCAGACTGTATATTGGAAGGTGATAAATCCTGTGCAAAAATGAAAAAGATCATTAGGGGTAAGAGGGAACCAGAGCACCACATATGGGAAGGGGGAGGACTGAGAAGGCAGATTTAAGCTGAGTTAGGGCAAACATCTTGATTATTACTATTTTGAGACGTGGTCTTGCTTTGTTGCCCAGGCTGGAGTGCAGTGGTGTCAACATAGCTCACTGCAGCCCCAAACTCCTGGGCTCAAGTAATCCTTCTGCCTCACTCCTGAAAGATGCGGGCCTTCTGCAGCTGCCCCAGATTGAGGGGCAAGGAGTCCCTCAACACACCTATTCCAGGAAGTGGTGTGTACCCCTCATTCTGCGGGCCTAGGGCTGCCCCAGGGGACAAACTGGAGGAATATTGTCCAGGCTTTTGACTGGAAGAAGAAAGAGGGAGGAGGGGTGTGTGAGGGACAAGTTCTTCCCCAGGCTTAGGGGCAGGTGATGAGGGGGGCCTGTGTTTACTTAAAAGCTTGATATTTTCTTCAGCACAGATTTTTTTTTTTACATTAATTAAAAAAATGTTTAATTGATTTACATACCATGGAATTCATCCTTCTAAAAATGTACGATTCATTGGGTTTTTGTACATTCACGGAGTATGTTTTCATCATTCCCAAAAGAAACCCTGTACCCATGAAGCCCCACTCTCCATTCCCTTTTCCTGCCCGGCCCCAGGTGACCACTAATCTACCATCTGTGACTATGGATTTGCCTGTCCTGGACATTTCATATGAATGGAATCATACAACATGTGGCCTTTGTGTCTGGCTCCTTTCACTTAGCTTAATGTTTTTAAGGTTCACTCATGTGGCATGTGTCACAACTTTGTTCCTTTTTATGAATAATATACATCATTGCATGGATATGCCGCATTTATTCATTCATCAGTTTTTTTTTCTTTTCTGTTTTTTTTTTTTTTTTGGCAGAGTCTCAGTTTGTTACCCTCAGTAGAGTGCTTTGTCATCAGAGCTCACAGCAACCTCAAAAACTTGGGGTCAATTGTTCCTCTTGCCTCAGCCTCCCGAGTAGTTGGAACCACAACACCTGGCTATTTTTAATTTTTATTTATTTATTTTTGAGACAGAGTCTTACTATGTCACCCTCTATAGAGTGCTGTAGCATCACAGCTCACAGCAACCTCAAACCCTTGGGCTTAAGCGATTCTCTTGCCTCAGCCTCCCAAGTAGCTGGGACTATAGGCACCTGTCACAATACCCGGCTATTTTGTTGTTGTCGTCATTGTTGTTTGGCAGGCCCAGACAGGTTCAAACCCGCCAGCTGCTTGGCTATTTTTTAGAGACAGGGTCTCCCTCTTGCTCAGGTTGGTCTCCAACTTGTGAGCTCAAACAATTCACCCACCACGGCCTCCTACAGTGCTAAATTACAAGCGTGAGCCACTGCACCTGGCTGATCCATTCATCAGTTGATGGACACTTTATGTTTTTACCACTTTTGGGGCTATTGTGAATAATGCATTCACATATAAGTTTTTGTGTGGATGTAGGTTTCTAATTCTTTGGGGTTTTGCATTAGTTTTGATTTTAAAAATATATTGGATAAAAATGGTATTTATCTTGATGCCTGAGTTTTTGGCACCTCCTTAAATTTGCACCTAGGCCAAGTGCCTCACTCACCTCGACCTAGTTCCACCCTGTGTGACTTGGGTAAGTTGCTTAACCTCCCAGGGCCTGGATTTCCTCCTCTAAAATGGGGACAATTCCTGTACCTGCTCACAGTTGTTAGCAGAGTACAATGAAGTAAAGACGCACATTACATAGAAGACTCTCAAGTTTTTCCATACAGAGAAACCTGGCGTGGGCCCTGGGATGGGGCTGGAGGGTCCCCAAATGGACATGACCTAGCTCTGCCCTTGAGAAGAGGTGGTCCAGCTGCCTAGAACTCTCTGCTGCTTCCATTCTCAAATGAAACATGAGTTTTTTTCTTTTCCTGCCCTGGGTGGGGGGCCCATTGCTGCTTACCCCACAGCCTCCCTGGCTCCCAGCACCTTCCATCCCAGCTGCCCAGGGGCCCCCACCTTCACCTCCCCCATCCTCTCCTCTGCCCACTCCCACTGAAGGCCATGGCTTCCCGTCCCTCTACATTGCCATGAGGCCTGCACTTTGCAGGGCTGAAGTCCAAAGTTCAGTCCTTTCGCTAAGCACACGGATAAATATGAACCTTGGAGAATTTCCCCAGCTCCAATGTAAACAGAGCAGGCAGGGGCCCTGATTCACTGGCCGCTGGGGCCAGGATTGGGGGTTGGGGGTGCCCACAGGGCTTGGCTAGTGGGGTTTTGGGGGGCAGTGATTGTAAGGAGCCTGGTTTGTGTCTGCCACTGGCAGGCAAGTAACAGCCCACGAGGTGGGGGAGGTGGCCAGTGTGGTGGACCTGCCGCGTGGCCCTGCGGTGGTAGAGCCATGGTTGCTAAACTGAGCCAGCTGCAGACAGAGCTCCTGGCCGCCTTGCTTGAATCAGGCCTGAGCAAAGAGGCGTTGATCCAGGCACTGGGTGAGCCGGGACCCTATTTGCTGGCTGGAGATGGCCCCCTGGACAAGGGGGAGTCCTGCATCAGTGGCCGAGGGGAGTTGGCTGAGCTGCCCAACGGGCTGGGGGAGACTCGGGGCTCCGAGGACGAGACGGACGACGATGGGGAAGAGTTCACACCACCCATCCTCAAAGAGCTGGAGAACCTCAGCCCCGAGGAGGCAGCCCACCAGAAAGCGGTGGTGGAGACCCTTCTGCAGTAAGGACCCCCTCCCATCCCCAGCTCCTAGGAAGGAACCCAGAGGGGTCTACCCTCACCTTCTCTTCTGAGTCCAGAGTCCCCAGGGTCTGTGTGGCCTTTAGTGTAGCTGCTGGGAAGGGGGATAGGGATGATGAGAGCCTGGAGGAGAGGGAGTCCTTGCTTGGAGGTTGGAACTCCTAGTCCTGACCTGCTCCACTGCAGAGTCCCTAGTCCATGAGCCGTGGCCTTCAGCCCAGCCTTTGGGAGAGAGACATACCCCAGGGAAGCTCAGACATGGGAGAAAGGCGGGAGAATCCACCATTGGAACTTCTGGAGAACCAGGGGGTGGTGAAAAGTTTTAGCCACCACAAACACTTGTACCCCCTTAAATCCTAAGTTGTACACTAAGTCCTCTGGGTGTAGGCTCAGGAGCCAGAAAGCAGAAGAGCCAAGGCTGGGGTTTTGGGGGCTTTCCTGGCCACCTGAGGACCCAAGCACTCAGTTGGGGAAGCCCAGGTCTTTCTTACCTGAGGCAGGAGGAGTCTTGGGGTAAGAGTTGCTCCCCTTTTCTGCGCAGCCACAGGCACCCCACATTGCCAGCAGGTGCCATTCATTAGAGGCCTTCCTGTCCCATACTCCCCTCTGCCAGCTGGCTCCCCATCTCCTGGATAACTGGGTGGGTCCGGAGCTTGATGCCTCCCCTCTCCTCAGTAGAACTGACCTAGTTACTAATTACCCATGTGCTTTATTATTTCTCTTTTGTTTTATAAATTTATAAATGGCAAAAGGCTCTGATAAGGCCTGTGATCATTAACTTGTAGAGAAGGTGGCCTGGAGAGGCCTGGGCCAACCCCCCTCCCACCCAGTGGGGGATGGGGGTGCTGTGGTGGGGGAAGAGTGGCAAGGACCACCCCACCCAAAGGCTCCATGACCTCCAGGCTAATTGCTGCCAGCCTAACAGGGAAGGGGTGGGGGAGGGTGGGCGTGTAGGAGGGTTTACTGCCCTCCAGGCGCTCGGCTGAGATTTCACATGGGCAATTTCTTTTAATATTAAGAGGAACCCTAGGAAGAAGCTGGTGATAATTTTACTTCATTGATGGTGAAACTGAGTCTTGCAATGGGGAAGCAGCTTGACTAAGGTCATACCCAGCTGTTTGGTCCTCTCAATGCCTACAACTGAGGGCCAGGGACCAGTGGGTGGGGGAGGGTATGGGGGGGGTGGCTGAGGAAGAGCCCAGAAGACGCTCTGCAGGGGACCATCTCTTTTCTGTCCAAGGTTCTGATCCCAGTATGGGGTGGGGGGAGGACTTGTGGCTTCCTGCCTTCCCAGAGGCCTCAGGGAGCCTCTGGAGGACCTCTTCTGGGGGCAGAGGAGCAGTCAGGGCCCCCTGACTTGGCAGGAACAGTAGGGCAAAGGGCTGCTGGGCCACAGGGGAGGAGCAACGAGTCAGGCCTCCTAGACCCAGGGTGAGGGCAGCCTGGACAGGGTGGGGCTGGACCTGACCTGCTCCAGGCCCCAGATGGGACTGGGGGCTCTAGGGCAAGGGTGGGGACAGGGGGTGCCCAGGGCCTTTCTTACCTGGCAGGGTGGGGGTCTCTTGGTTGGCAGCCCCTTTGGTGGGATGGTGGGGTTGGGGGAGGCTTGATCCATAGCCTTAGAGGGGGAAGCAGAGGCCAAAGTGCCTCCTGGGGACCAGAAGAGACCAAGAGGCCAAGGGACAGAGAGGACACCAGGAGGAGGAGCAAAGATGAAGAGAGAAGCAGGAGAGCAAAGGAGCCAGGAAGGCAGAGGGGCTTAGATACAGCTGGGAGAAGGGGCCAGACAGAAAGTGAGGCTCCCCAAGCTGAGAGGAGGCTGGAGTGCTTCCCTCCTGCCTGGATCAGGTTTTCTTTAATGCTAACAGCATGCTATTTACTTTCCATTTAAATTTGAGATGTTGCTATAAATTATCAACCAGCTCCTTGTTCCTGCAGAGTTTATAACTAACTACCTGGGTTACTTATTGTTCAGGGAACAAAAGGGATCTGAAAACGCCCCAAGGAAAAAAATTGGGGCCTCTAGCCTCAGGACTGGGGGCAAGTAGCCTGAGGGAGAGGGTGGGGGACCACCCCTACCCATGGATGCCATGGCTGGGGGGCCATTGAGGCTGGAGGTACAGAGACAGGACTTCAGTGGCAGCTGTTTCTTGGGAGAGGATAGCATCTGGGAAGAGGCTGAGGTGGGTTCTGGGCTTCGGACCCCCCCCCCCCAATGTGTCTCATATTTGCGGTCACAGTAGGACCCTGAGCTCTTGCCTCAGATTTCTACCCTTAGTTTACCACTTGACCTTGAGCAAATTTCTTCTTCTCCTTCTGCCTCAGTTTCCCCACCTGGACATGGAATAAAGTCAGTTCCTCCTTCCTCTACCCGACTACCTTCCCTGACTTCACACTGGCTTTGCTGTCTCTGAGCACACCAAACTGATTCCTACCTCAGGGCCTTTGACCATGCCACAACGCCTCCTTCCAGATCTTCCCTCCCGTGGCCAATTCCTTCTCCTTCAGTTCCCTGATGGCCTTACCCAAAGGTGGGCCCCACCCTTAGTCATTCTCCCTGCCACTTTGCTTTCTTTCTCCTGTCCCTTATTACTACTTTTGATGACCTTATTCATCTGTTTTCTATCTCCTGCCATAAAACTAGAAGCTCCTCAAGGGCAAGGCCTGTGTTGCCTTACTCACCACTTGCACCCTCCATATCCAGCCCCATGGCTGATTGAGCAGGAATGAATGAGCAATTAGGATTCTCTGAGGCTCTGAGGATACCTTCTGCCCCTTGGCCAGGGCTGAGGGAGGAACCGGGATCCACAGGACCCACGGGTGTCCTTCTCGGTCCTCCCAGCTCATAACCCAGCCTTGGAGCTCTCTGATCTTTCCCATCAGGGAGCACTGGGGCATTGAGACCCAGGAGGACAGTAGACAAGGCAGGACAAAGGATCTGTCACCTCTAACCAAAGCCAGCCTACCTGCATCTGAATCTTAGCTCTGCCTTTTATTTGCTCAGGCAGGTGATTTCATTTTTTGCAGCCTGAGTTTCGTTTGCAAGGCAGAGATGATAACACTTAACCTACATGATACTTGTAGCATGCATACATAGTAAGCGCAATAAATATGGCAGTTAGTAGTGGTCCCATTTTACAGATGAGCAAATTAAGGCTCAGAGAGGCAGTGACTTATCAAAGGTAACTCTTCCAAAGTTATATAGTAAGGCCAGGAATTGGACCTGAGTCCTCCTACCCAACATTTAGCACAGCCACCTTTGTCTACATCTTGCTTTTCCCTCCCTGGTCATTCTTGCTCTTCAACTTGCCCACCAGCTCACTTCCATGCAGTGCTTCACAGTTCAGGAAGGGCTTATAAATGCAAAAAATTCATTCTTTCCTCCTGACAATCTTTGAAGTATGAAATATCATTAGCCCTATTTCACAGATGAGGAAATTGAGGTAAACAGAGGTTAAGCAGCTATCCAAGGGCACTTGGATAGGGCGTGGCATAGCTAGGATTCAAACTCAGAGCTAAAGCCCCCACACTGAGGAGTCAGCTCCCCCTCTAGATGGGTGGAACTTCTGGCTGGCCACCGTTCCATCACCTGGGATGCCCTGCCCCATGGGCACCAGAGAGCAAAAGGCCCAGTGCCTTGGAAGTCTGATTGCCCCTGGAATGGGTAGGACGGGGGGAGATGTGAAGGCAGATTTTCACCTCTACGGGGCTCTGATGTGATGTGGGTCCAGGGGTCCCCATGACAGCATCATTAACACAGATGATGACAATATTGGTCCGCTTCTTGAACACTAACTGTGTGACAGGCCCTGCTCTATGTATTTCCCCTATTTGAAACTCATTTAATATCCCCAATAGCAGTATGAGGTAGGCATGTATTTACCCCATGTTACAGGGCAGATGCGCATCACGGAAGATGACATGGGGCTAGGTCACAGGGGTGGGATTTGAACCCAGTTTGGTTTGATTCTCAAACCCATTAGAATCAAAGCAAGGGATGCCTGGAGATTTGGCCTCTAAGCTGGGAGAGTTAGGCAAGCTGTCCTGGTAAAGGGTCAGGTCATTGAAACTGAATGTGTGGAAGGGACACAAAGATAAAAATGAGCAGAATGAGAGAGCGATTCAGTCAGTTCTAGAAAAAAGTGGCACAAGCTTACCTAATGGGCAAGGGTACGTGTCAAAACTATTAAGAGTACAGGGCAACGCCTGTGGCTCAGTGGGTAAGGCACCAGCCCCATATACCAAGGGTGGTGGGTTCAAACCCGGCCCCAGCCAAACTGCAACAACAAAATAGCTGGGTGTTGTGGCGGGCGCCTGTAGTCCTAGCTACTCGGGAGGCTGAGGCAAGAGAGTCGCTTAAGCCCAGGAGTTAGAGGTTGCTGTGAGCTGTGTGACATCATGGCACTCTACCCGAAGGCGGTACAGTGAGACTCTGTCTCTACAAAAAAAAACAAAAAAAAAAACTATTAAGAGTACAGGATAAATGTCTTAACACAACAAATAAGTAAGTAAAGTGAAGGCTATGTTAACTAGTTTGATGTAAGCATTCCAAATTGTATATAAAATCAGCACATTGTACCCCATAAATGCATTAATGTACACAGTTGTGACTTAATAAAAAAGAAAAAAGTGGCACAGACAACTTCTCTCACAAAAGGGAAAGACAGGCCCTCTCAGCAATCTGTGTCCTGACTAGCATTTTAAATTCACTTCTTATTGTTGTGAATTTGTTGTCCAACTTTACCAGTAATTGTTCACATGAGCTGGTTTTAACTCGTTTGCTTTCCATTTTCACATGAAATATCTGTCTGGTATTTCTGCATGTTGTGCATGTATTTGTGAAGGGTGCTGGCCTGTATTGTCAAGTTCAGTTTAAATGTGACCTGACGTGGAAAAACCCAGGGTGGAGGTGGGGGGGGAGAGGAAGGGAGGGGGAGAAAGAGAGAGACAGGGAATCAGATGGATAGAGGCAGATAGCAAAATCTTTAGTTTGAGCCCAGGAGAGGCAAGAGAGGGACGCATGCATGGGAGTGTGATGACTGCAGGTGGGGGAGGGGAGGCCATCAGGCAGCCCAGGTCTGCGATCAGATAAACATGTTTGCCCCGCAGCACAAGGCTGGACTTTGTACTGCCCTTCCCTCTGAGCCCTGACTTACATCCAGGGAAGGAAGGGAGACAGAGAAGAGTGGATCCAAGGAGCCTCTGAAAGCAGAGAGAGAGAGAAGCTGGGGGGAGAGGTCGCAGGGAGTCCCTGCAAGATGAAATATTCTCTCTCTCTCTTTTTTTTTTTTTTGAGAAAGAATCTTACTCTGTCATCCACCTGGGTAGAGTGCTGTGGTGTCATCATAGCTCATAGCAACCTCAAACTCTTGGGCTCAAGCGATCTTCCTGCTTCAGCTTCTTGAGTAGCTGGGACTACAGGTGCCCGCTACAATGCCAACCTAGTTTTTGTTGTTGTTTTTCTATTTTTCGTAGAGATGGGGTTTTGCTGTTGCTCCTGAGCTCAAGGGATCTTCCTGCCTGGGCCTCCCAGAGTGCTAGGATTACAGGCATGAGCCACCTATCCTGGCCAAAGTGAAATATTCTTTTCATTTTTTATTTTTTCAAAGTGAAATATTCTTGAGTCCCAGCTAAGTCACCTCCAACAAGCAACTTCACCTTTCTAAGTCTCAATTGTCCTACCTGTGAAATGGGCATATACGTAGTAACTACTTGCTGGGGTTACTGTAAGATTTGGACGGCCAATGCTTCCAGTGAATCCTTGAGAAATAGCAGCTTTCAGAATTTTTACTCAAACAGAACTTTGCTGTCTCCACTGCTGATATATTATATTATATTATATTATATTATATTATATTATATTATATTATATTATATTATATTATAATTTTTTTGGAGACAGAGTCTCAAGCTATTGCCCCGGGTAGAGTGCTGTGGCGTTACAGCTCACAGCAACCTCCAACTCTTAGGCTTAAGCAATTCTCTTGCCTCAGCCTCCCAGGTAGCTGGGATTACAGGTGCCTGTCACAATGCCTGGCTATTTTTTGGTTGTGGTTGTCATTGTTGTTTATTGGCAAGCGTGGGCTGGATTCGAACCTACCAGCTCTGGTGTATGTGGCTGGCGCCTTAGCCGCTTGAGCTACAGGCGCCGAGCCATTTAATTTAATTTAATTTAAATTTTTGAGACAGAGTCTCACTCTGTTGCCCAGGCTAGAATGTCATGGCTGCGGCCTAGCTCACAGCAACCTTAAACTCCTGAGCTCAAGCTATGTTCCTGCCTCAGCTTCCTGAGCAGCTGGGACTACAGGCACCTGCCTCAATGTCTGGCTGGTTTTTCTATTTTTAGTAGAGATGGGGTCTTGCTCTTGCTCAGGATGGTCTTGAACTCCTTAGCTCAAGGGACCACCTGCCTTGGTCTCCCAAAGTGCTACAATTACAGGTGTGAGTCAGCGTGCTGGGCCGCTGACCGTTTCAATTTATCTGTCTTTACCTTCTTTTCATCCCTATCTGGGAACTGCTGATAAAAGGGGAGGAAGTCCAAGGCTAAAGAAAGACTCTGTGCCCTCACATCTGAGAAGGGCATTGCTGAGAGCAAAGCATGGGCTGGTTCTTTGAGGAAGGAGAGAGAGGCTGGGAGGGAAGGCAGGATGGGTGGGCTTCTTAGTGTAGGGGCCTTATTTGACTTGTTTACAATCCAAGTTTAAATATTATATACGCATATGTAGCATATTATATGTTACATACTTTAAAAAGTACACAATAACAGCAGAGAAAACTGCCCCTCTCACCCTTATCCCCAGCAGCTGGGTGTCATCAGTTCCTCCTATGTTATTTCATGCATGCAGAAGTATGTAGAAAGCCCCCCCCTCTTTTGTTTTTGAGATAGAGTCTCATATGTCGCCCTCGGTAGAGTGCTGTAGCGTCACAGCTCACAGCAACCTCAAACTCTTGGGCTTAAGTGATTCTATTGCCTCAGCCTCCCAAGTAGCTGGGACTACAGGCGCCCGTCACAATACCCTGTTATTTTGTTGTTGTTGCAGTGGTTGTTGCCTTTTTAGCTTGCCTGGGCCAGGTTTGAACCCACCACCCTTGGTGTACGTGGCTGGTGCCCTAAGCACTGTGCTATAGGCGCCGAGCCTGTAGAAAGCCCCTTTTACCTTGCTTCGAATTTTACCAAATAATAGCATAGTAGGCATAGCAGACAAACTCTGATCCATCTGGGCATACACAGAGCCTCCCAGTGGAATTTTAGAGGTACAATGAACAGTTGAACTACAACTTATTTCATCAGTGTCCTCTGGCTGGGCTCCTTGGTTTGTCTCCAGTCTCTTGCTAGGGCAAGCAACGTGGTAACTAACACATTTCCTTTTATATGTGACATTTGTCACCCATGCAATATTAGAAGACTCTAATTCTAGAAGCAAATTGTTTTTTAGTTTTAGACAGAGTCTCACATTGTCACCCTTGGTAGAGTGCCCTGATGTCATAGCTCAGAGCAACCTCAAACTCTTGGGCTTAAGTGATCCTCTTGCCTCAGCCTTACGAGTAGCTGGGACTACAGGTGCCCACTACAATACCCAGCTAGTTTTTCTATTTTTAGTAGAAAATAGACACTTTCTCGCTCTTGCTCAGACTGGTCTCAAACTCCTGAGCTCAAGCAATCCACCTGCACCGGCCTCCAGGGTGCTAGGACTACAGGAGTGAGTCATTGGGCCTGGCCTCTAGAAGCAAATTGTTGAAACAGGGAAAGAGCACAGGCTTTGGAACCACACAGACCTGGCTTCAAATCCCATTCTGCCTGTTCAGTGCTGTTGTATTGAGCTGTGTTTATCTGACACATAACTATGTATGAGCTCAGTAGAGTGAGAAAGAGAGGTGGGTTGAGACAGACCAGAAGAGAATTTATATGGTACTGGCAGCTTAAGCCCTTCCAATGCCCACAAGGAGACCCACAGCAGGTAGAGGATGGGGACATGATGCACAGGTGGCGTCAGTTCTCTTGAGTTTGTCTGGTGGGATAATCTCAGCCCACCTAGTGGGGTGCTGGTGCTTGAACATACACATTTTTGGTACAATGAGGCCTCTAAATGCCAAGACCATCACCTGGGACTTCTGAAAAATGAGCTGCCTGCTCTGGTGCTGTGGGGAAACTGGCCCGGCCACAGACAAGTATGTAGGGCAGAAATCATACAAGGTCAAAACGCCTCCTGAAAAATTTGCCAGGACTGACTTAGAACTGAATCCCTTCATGTAGGACAGGACGCAGCTGGGCTGGCTGTGAGGTCTTGGACAAGAGGAGCAAGAGATCAAATTCTCTGAGCCTCAGTGGCCCTGACTGTAAAATGGGAGAATCCACATTTCTCTCCCTGTTTTCAGATTCAATGTTTTTCTTTTTCTGGTAAGTCTCCCTCAACCATCCACCCATTCACCTACCCACCATCATTTCCATCCGCCCTACCATCCATCCAACCATTATTCACTCTTTAATTCATCAATGGTCTACTCTACATTAGGCCCATTTTGGGGTGCCAAGAACCTCACAGCTCCTGCCCTCAAGGTGTTTACAGTCTTTCACAGTGGATAACATAGCCACAAATAACATTTCCAGGTAGGATTAGGGGAGAAACTTTAAAGGAGGCATAAGGGTGAGGGCGCTCCTTCTCTGGCTCTGGTGGGAATCTGCTCATGGCTACATCTGTGTCTATGTTTCTAAACCTTTGTCTGTTCCCATGTCTGTGTGTCCATCAGCCTATGTCCACCTGTCTCTCCTGTGTTTTTGTCTTCAGATCCCTGTCCCCATATCCATATGTCTGTGTCTTTGTGTCCTGGCCTGGGTGACCACTCCTGACTGTGTCTGAGTCCAGCTGTAGGCCCCTGGGCTCTATAACTGCTTTAAGTCACAATCTCCACCCCCAGGGCTGGCAGGTGTGCTAGCACCCAGGACACCATCTGCATCTACAGAGGGCACGCCCTGCTGAGCAGATGCTGTCTTTATCTTTACCCTCCTCTCAGGGAGGACCCATGGCGTGTAGCAAAAATGGTCAAGTCCTACCTGCAGCAGCACAACATCCCACAGCGGGAGGTAGTGGACACCACTGGCCTCAACCAGTCCCACCTGTCCCAGCACCTCAACAAGGGCACGCCCATGAAGACGCAGAAGCGAGCTGCCCTGTACACCTGGTATGTCCGCAAGCAGCGAGAGGTGGCCCAGCGTAAGTAACAACCTTATTCCCTGTCTTCCCTGGCAGGGTCTAGGACTCTCCCCAACTCCTAGGTGGGGGCTGGAAGCTTCAATATCCCCATTACACAGACAGGTAGACTGAGAGGAAGTCATGAAGTTCAACTCTCATTTACTACCTATTCTGCACCAGGCAGTTTGGGGGAGGAGAGATGGATGAAGGTCTGGGTTTCTGACTTCTAAGAGCTCACTGTTAAGTGGGAAAGGAGGAGAAAAGATCACTGTGATCCAGTAAGACATGTATTATAATGTAACAACAGCAATAGCAACACTACCATAGCTAGTCTTCATCAAGCATTTGCTGTGTGGCAGCCTCAATGCAGAGTATTACACAAAGTACTTCAGAGTGTTGAGCTGACTGCAGAGAAGGGAGTAATCTATTCTTCCAGGAGGCAGAGGCATCAGGAAGGTGTGTACTAGAAGTATGACCTTTAGACTAGGTTTTAAAGTGTGAGTTGACTTTTGATTCACGGAGATACAGGGAAGGGTATTTCAGCAGAAGGAACAGCATAAGTAAAGCCTCAAAGGCAAGTTGCAGGCCCAGGGACTTTTCCACTGCAAAGTCAGGAAGACCTGGGTGCTCCATCACTGAGGAAATGGTGGGTTTCTTTATGCAGGGTTCATACCCCACCAAATCCCAGGTGCACTGTAGCAATTTTGAGCTTATATCAATATGTATAACTTTTTTTACTTAAAATGATTATTTATACAGATATTTAAGAAAGGCAATACACCCTTGGTTTAAAAAGTAAGAAAAAAAGAGTTTACAATAAAAATTAGGTATCCTTTCTTTCAGACAGTCACTAGCATCCCCAGTCTCCTGTGTATCTTTCTGGAGATCTTTTATGAATATGCTAGCTATAGATCTGTTGTTTTCCTGCTCTTTTTTCTGGTTAATGGGAGCATATTACATATACTATTTGGGACCTTGCTTTTTTTTCTCTTAGTGATAAAGTTTGTACATATTTTCACATTAGCACTGAGAGGTTGGTTTGATGTCTTTCTTTTAAAAAGAAATCCCATTATTTGTTTAACAAGCTACCTACTTAAGGACTTTTAGGGTTTTTCCAATCTACTAATACAACTAACTGCTGCAAAGAACATCCATGTTTATATAAGTTCATGCTCACATATGTGTCTATGGGATAAATTCCTAGAAGTGGAATTCTGGGTCAGAGAGTAGATACTTTAAGATCTTTGCTAGATACTGCCATAGTTCCTTTCAAAGAGGAATTTCTACTTCCAATTACCAATTTCTACTTCCACTAACAGTAAAAATCACTGTTGAAGAAAAAATAATGTATATAATAGACACCTCTTACCTTATTCTATGCCTAGCTCTCATCCTAATTATTGGGGTGCTCACTTTCTATTGTATTCTAATATATATTAAACTGGGAAAACCAGTACAAAACAGCAGGTTTTTATACCACTTTAATTTATATGAACAGAAACAATAAAGATTTGTTTTGAAAATCTGTTAGAACTAGGTTTAGCTTCTGTGAGAAATTGAATGTTTTCTCCTAACAACATTGCTGGAAGTTTTATCATATTAAATGAAATGCATTTTTTATGTCTGCTAAAAATGTAATCAAGAATTTCAGCCTACAGCTCATAGAAAAGAAGCCCAAATTACTTTCCTCTGAGGAACTTTAGAGGAGAAATTGGAGAACTTGAAATGCAGAACATTCAAGATACAGATATGAGACCTCATAGGAACAGGGATAGAACCCCAATTCAAACTGATTTAGCTCATGGATATGAGGAATCCAGGGCTCCATCAGGCATGGCTATATCCAGGGGCTCAAATGATGTCCACATGGCATTTCTTAGCTCTGTTTTCTTTTATGTTTGGTTTCCTCATATAGGGAAAGATGGGTCCTGGAAGCCCTAGACTGCCATCCTACCAGTTTAGCAACCTTAGAGGGAAAAGAGCTCTTTTCAGCTACCTTCTGTTGATTGATCCTTTTTATTTTTAATAATAAAATATTATTTTAATATTATAAAATATTATAAAATAATATTTTAATAAAACTTAATATACTTTTAAATATAATAAAACTTTACATTTAACATACAAAAAGTACACAAATTCTGGCCAGGTGTGGTGGCTCACGTCTATAATCCCAGCACTCTGGGAGGCCAAGGCAGGTAGATTCCTTGAACTCAAGAGTTTGAGACCAGCCTGAGCAAAAGTGAGATCCTGTATCTACTAAAAATAGAAAAACTGAGGCAAGAGGATCATTTGAGCCTGAGTTGGAGATTGCTTTGAACTATGACACCATGACATTCTATCTAGGGCAACAGTTTGGACGTTGTGGCAGGTGCCTGCAGTCCCAGCTACTTGGGAGGCAAGATCATTTAAGCCCAAGTGTTTGAGCTTGCTGTGAGCTGTGATGCTGCAGCACTCTACCCAGGGGGACAGCTTGAGACTCTGTCTCAAAAAAAAAAAGTACACAAATTCTAACCATATAGCTCAGTGAATTTTCACACAGTGAATGCACTAATGTACCTACCAACTGGATAGAAAATGGGATATTACCAGCTCCTAGCAGCCCCCTCTCCTCAGTAAGAGTCATCTGTAATCTGACTTCTACTATTGTAGGCTAATTACGGTTGCTTTTGAAGTTTGTACAAATGAAATCATACACTGTATCATACCATACAGTGGCTTCTTTCTCTTCATATTGTGTTTGGGAAATCCATTCATGTGATTCCAATGTCATTGTAGATTAGCTAGTCTCATGACTCTATGCAAATATTTCATGGTGTGAATATAATATATTTATTCTTTCTGTTTTGATGGACATTTGGATTGCTTCTGATTTTTTGCTAATGTGAACTGTGCTGCTGGGAACATTTCAGTGCATGTCTTTTGCTCACTGTGTATATACATTTCTATTAGGTGTGGAATTGCTAATTCAAAGAGTACACTCAAGTTCAGCTTTAGTAGATACAGCTAAATAGTTATCATTATGTACTCCAACTAGCAGTGTTTGAGTATGCCAAATGTTTCTGGAATCTTTGCAATACTTGGCAATGTCACTCTTTTTCATTTTGTACATGGGGTGTGTGTGGTGGTAATGCTTGTGGTTTTAACTTTCATTTCCTTGATAATTTCTATGTTGAATATCTTGTCATGTGGTTATTGGGGGACATTTAGAGATTCTCTTTAAGAAGTGCCTATTCAAGGATGTTACTCTCCATTTTTATCTTATGGATTTGTAAGAGTTAAAAAAAAAATGCTCTGACCATATGTCTTTTTTCTGTTTTTTCTTTTTCTTTTCTTTTCTTTTTTTTTTTTTTTTTGAGACAGAGTCTCAAGCTGTCACCCTGGGTAGAGTGCTGTGGTATCACAGCTCACAGCAAGCTCAAACTCTTGGGCTTAAGCGATCCTCTTGCCTCAGCCTCCCAGGTAGCTGGGACTATAGGTGCCCACCACAATGCCCAGCTACTTTTTTGTTGTAGTTGCCATTGTTGTTTGGCAGGCCTGGGGTGGGCTCGAACCCGCCAGCTCCAGTGTATGTGGCTGGTACCCTAGCTGCTGAGCCACATATGTCCTTTTTCAAACATATGTATTGCAAATACATTCTTATGGCTTGCCTTACATTCTCTAAATGGTGTCTTTTTTTTTTTTTTTGACATGGGGTTTCAGTGGGCTTAAGTGATCTTCCTAGTTTAGCCTCCCACGTAGCTAGGGCAACAGGTGTGTGCCACCACAGAGGGATAATTTTTAAACATTTTTTTGTAGAGATGGGAGTTGCCCAGGTTTGTCTTGAACTCCTGGCCTCAAGTGATCATCCTGCCTTGAACTTTCAAAGTGCTAAGACTATAGGCATGAGCCACCGTGTCTGGCTTAAATAGTGTCTTTCAATATGCAGAAGTTCTTAATTTTTTTCTTTAGGGTTAGTGTTTTTTGTGTCTTGTTTAAGAAATCTTTGTCTAAACTGAGGTCATGAACATATTATCTTATATTTTATTCTAATAGTTTTATTTTATTTTCCATATTGAGCGCTACAATCCAGCTAGAACTGACTTTTATTCACAACGTGAGATAGAAAGTAAAGATTCATTTTTTTCTTTATGAGTTGCTTCAGACTTTATCATTCCTCTTAGCTTATAGATGGAGCTACTGGTGCTCAGGATTCATTTTTTTTTTTTTCCTCCTATGTAATTGACTACCCAGCACCAATTACAATTCAAAGACGACCCATGAACCAATTACAATGACCAGAGGGATGTGGTATTCTTGCTGGCCACGGTAAGGTCACCGTGCCTCAAGTAGATAGATAGGCTGAGGAGGAAAATCAGGGTGCCATTTTCTGGAGGAGGAAAAAATGACCTCATGCAGGCAAAAGCAGGTGCCTGCAACAGAGAATGAGTAGAACTGACTTAATGACTGGAACCTTATCATAGAAGCAGTTGTCAAAAACATGTCCCAATTATGAAAGGCAACATGTGGCACAGTGGCTAAATGTAAGGTTCTGGAGCCAGACTACCTGGATGCAAGAACTAGCTCTGCCACTTGTCATCTGTGTGAGCCTCTGCCAGTTGTTTAGCTTTCTTGTGTCTCTGTTCCCCAATGTGTATAGAGGGTACCAAAAAATGTATATACATTTTAAGAAAGGAAAAAATTGTATTAAATTTGTAATACTGAAGTCATGTTTGACTTCTGCTTACAAGAAGTGCTCAATTTCACCCATGTTCATCTTTTGTTATCAGTGTATATTGAGTATTACAATTTTTTTTTTTTTTTTTTTTGAGAAAGAGTCTTATTCTTTTGCCCTGGGTAAATTTTCATGTTGTCAGCCTAGCACACAGCAATCTCAAACTCTTGAGCTCAAGTGATCCTCTTGCCTCAGACTCCCGAGTAGCTGGGACTACAGGTGCCCACCATCATGCCCAGATAATTTTTCTATTTTTAGTGGAGATGGGATCTTGCTCTTGCTCAGGCTGGTCTCAAACTCCTGAGCTCAAGGGATCCTCCTGCCTCTGTCACCCAGAGTGCTTGGATTACAGGTGTAAGCCACGATGCCCAGCTCAAATATTACAATTTTAATACAGATTTTACCTTTCTTAAAATGTATGTATATATTTTTGGCACCCTCTGTGTAATGGGGATAAAATAATATCTACCTTGAGGACTGTCCTGAAGATGAAATTTGTGGAAGTATCTGGCGTATAGAAAGCTAAAGCATTAGCTGTATTATTGTATGTGGGTTTCCTGCCAGATGTTCTCTGACCTTCCCTCCCCATCCCCCACATTAAATCCACAGTGACGGAAGGTTACCTGATTTGCATGTTTGCTAATTTAAAAAAAGTCATAATTTCAGAATACACTTAGATTTCTAGAACTGTTAGGAAGATAGTACAGAGGATTCTCATATAAACCCACACCCAATCCTCCCAATGATTAACATTAGCATGGTGTGTTCATTACAATTAATAAACTAACATTAATACTTTTTTTTTTGCAATTTGGCCAGGGGCCGGGTTTGAACCCACCACCCTCGGTATATGGGGCCGGCGCCCTACTCACTGAGCCACAGGAGCCACCCTGATACATTTTTATTAAGTAAAGTCCATACTTTATTCAGATTTTTCTCAGGTTTCCCTTAACTTCCTTTTCTTGTTCCAAGGTCCCATCTAGTATAGATACATTATATTTAGTCACTATGTCGTCTTAGGCTCCTTGGTTGTGACAGTTTTGCTAATATATCTAGATATGCGGGGGAGGTTATTATTATTATGTTTTTCTTGAGACAGGGTCTCATTCTAGGTAGAGTGCAGTGGTGTATAATGATAGTTCACTGCAACCTCAAACTCCTGGGCTCAAAGGAGTTTGCCTCAACCTCCCAAGTAGCTGGGACTACAGGTGTGCACCACCATGCCCAGCTAATTTTTTTATATTTTATGCCTGCTTCTTCTCCTTGGCATTCAGATGGTATGAGGACTGCCCTACTGCTATACTCATACTCAGAATCCTCCCTCCCCTCTTATAAATTGCTGTCCTGGTTTTTGTCTGGTCCATTCCTTGGATGGCCTGCTCAGGAATGATCTGATAGACTGACTTTGCAATAAATGGAACAAGCTCATGAGAACTGGCTGGGTCTACTCCTTCCTGGCTAACACTTGCATTTTAAGCCTGATTCCAAGTCTGGAAAGGTGATTATGGTTCTGAATCTACTCTGGAGGTATGGTTCAAGTTTATGCTCTACTGCGTGACTCTGAAAAAATATATAAATTCCCAGAATCTCAGTTTCCTCATCTGTAAAATGGGGATTAGTAAATGTGCCAAAACATGAACAACCTGGAGTCTTGTATTGAGGATTGTGAGATTACATCTTGGCTCAGTAGAAAAGCATGCAGGGGTTGATTAGTGATGTCTGCTTTAGACACAGGTTAATAACATGGTGGCACATGTGCCGTGTGTTTGTCATTGTGGAGCTTCTCTGGTTCAGTGCCCTGGGAATGAGAAAGAATCAGGGCATAGTCAGGTGAACTGATGTGGGAAGGTGCCAGTGATGTGGGAGGAGTGGCCAGTGCCACACTCATGGCTCTCTGTGCCTACAGAGTTCACCCATGCAGGGCAGGGTGGGCTGATTGAGGAGCCCACAGGTGATGAGCTGCCAACCAAGAAGGGGCGGAGGAACCGTTTCAAGTGGGGCCCGGCATCCCAGCAGATCCTGTTCCAGGCCTATGAGAGGCAGAAGAACCCTAGCAAGGAGGAGCGAGAGACATTGGTGGAGGAATGCAACAGGTAAAATGGGTGGCAGGTAGCAGTGCTGATAGGGTCTGGGCTGGAAAAAGGGTGGGCAAGGGGCTCCTGAGGGACGCCCCCCCAGTCCTTGAGAGTTCCTGCTGTTGGCTTAGCCTGGCCTAGAGAGTTGAGAGTACTCAATTCTTCGTTAGTGTCATGAGCCTCACTCCATTCCTAGCAACTTCCACCCACCCAAGCAACTCCTTTGGTGGCTGCTCACCTTGTTTCATCCCCTCTACAATTCTATAGCTGTTTTGCTCACTTTATGAATGGAGACTTTGAGGTCAGAGAAGCTGAGTCACTTGCCCAAGGTCACAGAGCAGAACTGGCACTGGAACCCAGATCTGCCACCATCAAACACTCAGGTGGAGCCCAACTTCTCAGAACTCTCCCCCCATGCCCAGCAGAGGGTTCCTCTGACCCTAGCCTAGAGATTCACAGGTGGCCATTTCTGCAGGGCAGAGTGCATCCAGAGGGGGGTGTCACCATCGCAGGCACAGGGTCTGGGCTCCAACCTTGTCACAGAGGTGCGTGTCTACAACTGGTTTGCCAACCGCCGCAAAGAAGAAGCCTTTCGGCACAAGCTGGCCATGGACACGTACAGTGGACCCCCATCAGGGCCAGGGCCAGGACCTGCACTGCCTGCCCACAGCTCCCCTGGTCTGCCGCCACCTGCCCTCTCCCCCAGTAAAGTCCATGGTGAGTGCTATGTGGGTAGAGGGGAAATGTGGGCAAGGGAAGGGGGGGGTCCTGCCCCAGTGGCAGCAGCCACCCAAACCTCCTTAACAGTGGTTTTTTTTTTTTTTTTTTTTTTTTTTTTTGAGACAGAGCCTCAAGCTGTCACCCTGGGTAGAGTGCCATGGCCTCACAGCTCACAGCAACCTCCAACTCTTGGGCTTAAGCGATTCTCTTACCTCAGCCTCCCAAGTAGCTGGGACTTGTAGCCCACCACAACGCCCGGCTATTTTTTGGTTGTAGTTGTCATTGTTGTTTGGCAGCCCCGGGCTGGATTCTAACCCACCAGTTCTGGTGTATGTGGCTGGTGCCTTAGCCACTTGAGCTACAGGTGCTGAGCCATAACAGGTTCTCAACCTTCCTAATGCCACGGCCCTTTAATACAGTTCCTGTGGGTCGCAACCCACAGGTTGAGAACTGCTCTCTTAGTACATCAGCTTGGTTCCACTTTACCCACTCCAATCTACTCCTCACCACTTCACTCCTATAACTCTGCTTAACTCTATTGACACTACTCCATCCATTCCACTCCATCCACTCATCCTCTCCTTTCCATTCTACCCCTTCGATCCACTCCTTCCACTCTACTCACCTCATCTGCTCCACTCCATCCGCTCCACTCACTCCATCTGCTGTACTCCATCCACTCCACTCACCCCATCTGCTCCACTCACCCCATCTGCTCCACTCAGCCCATCTGTTCACTCCATCCGCTCCACTCACTATATCTGCTCCACTCCATCCACTTCATTCTACTCTACTCTCTCCATCCATTTCACTCACTCCATCCATTTCACTCACTCCATCTGCTCCACTCACTCCATCCGCTCCACTCACTCCATCCACTCCACTCACTCCATCCGCTCCACTCACTCCATCCACTCCACTCACTCCATCTGCTCCACTCACTCCATCTGCTCCACTCTACTCTCTTCATCCACTCCACTTCCTTCATCCATGTCACTTTCTCCATTCACTCCATTCTCCATTCCCTCTATCCACTCCCTTCACTCTACTCTATTTCCATTCCACTCACTTCATTCACTCCACTTCACATGACTCTACTTCACTCATGCTACTCCATTCACTCCACTCACCCCATCCACTCTACTCCAGTCACTCCACTTGACTCCTCTTATTCCATCTGAGTCCATCTACTCCACTCCATATCGTTGCATCACACTCTGTTCACACTACTCCATTCATTCTACTTCACTCTTCTCCATTCCATCCACACCATTCCACCAACTTCACTCTACACCCCTCCACTTCACTCTACTCATTTTGCTCAATTCCACTCCATTCCATCTGCTACACACCATAACTCCACTCAACTAAACTTGATTGAGGTTTCTTCAATTTATTCATTTCAGATCGTATCAATTCAATTCAGTTTAGTTCAACACATTATAATCCAATTTAGTTCATTTAACTTTGGCATAGTAATCCAACTAATTCCCATTCAATACCTTCAGTTTAACTAAATATAATTCAATAAAATTCAGTTAATTTTATACAGGTCAGTTCGATTGAAAGCAATTCAATTTGGTTTAATTCAGTTCAACTCACTTTATATACTTCTAACTCGATTCAAGCCAGTGTGGTGGCTCATGCATGTAATCCTAGCACTCTGGGATGTTGTGGCAGGACTGCTTGAGCTTAGGAGTTTGAGACTTGCCTGAGCAAGAAAAGAAAAGAAAAAGAAAAGAAAAGAGAATGTAAAAAATAAATCATCTGGCCACCACGATGTGTGCCTATAGTCCCAGCTACTCGGGAGGCTGATGCAGGAAGATCACTTGTGCGCAAGAGTCAGAGGCTGCAATGAGCTATGGTGACACCACTGCATTCTACCCAGGTTGACAGAGTGAGACTGTCTTAAGAAAAAAAATAGCTCAATTAATTTCAAGTTCCATTCAACTAGATTCAGTTCTATTTAACTCAGTTCACTTGAACTTAATTTCATTCGCTTCAATTCAGCTCAGTTCAATTGGCTTTTATTGAACACCTACTGTATGTCAGACACAGCACTAGGCAGTGGGAAGGGGCATGGAGTTAATAAGATCCGCCTTGGCTTTTGAGGAACTAACTGGCAGCTACCAGCCCAGGGCTTGGCACAAGCTGGGCGGCTCAGGCAGAGTTTCCTGAGTATAAAGAAAGGTGAGGCCACTGGCCTAAGGAAACTGATACAGTTTGGAGGGATGAGGGCTATGGAGGCAGGTGAAGACAGGGAAGTGGGGTGCTGAGACTGGACTCTGTTCCCCACTGCAGGCGTGCGCTATGGACAGCCTACAGCCAGTGAGGCGGCAGAAGTGCCCTCAAGCAGTGGCAGTCCCTTGGTGACAGTGTCTGCAGCCCTGCACCAAGTGTCCCCCCCCGGCCTGGAGCCCAGCCACAGTCTGCTGAGCACTGAAGCCAAGCTGGTGAGTGTCCCCTGCCTGTGGGGAAAATCCTTCCAACCCCACCTTTTCTTAGCAGGGCGATTCTCAAGCAGTCCTCAAGGAGGCACTGTAGGACTCACCCTAACTCAGCCTGGCTTTCCCTGGCAGGTCTCAGCAACTGGGGGTCCCCTCCCCCCTGTGAGCACCCTGACAGCACTGCACAGCTTGGAGCAGACATCCCCAGGTCTCAACCAGCAGCCCCAGAACCTCATTATGGCCTCACTCCCTGGGGTCATGACCATTGGGCCTGGTGAGCCTGCCTCCCTGGGTCCCACGTTCACCAACACAGGCGCCTCCACCCTGGTCATTGGTAAGGTGATGGGGACGGGTGGGGCACCCACCTAGTGGCTCATGGGACTACTGTAGAACCAAGAGCTGAAAGAGCCACTGGGACTCATTCATTCATTCATTCACACAACACCTATTTGTTGAGTGCTTACACTGGGCCAGGCCCTGTACTACCTTGGTGACGTGTGAGTAAACCAGACAGACCAAAATATCAGAGACCCACATGGGGAGGCAGGCAATAAACATAATACTCAAATCACATAGCATCTCAGGAGGTAAAAAATATGGGCACAGTAGAACAGGGTAAGGGATTGAAGTTTTCAAGGTTTTGGGTTTTATTTAAAAGATGTTTTTTTTGAGACAGAGTCTCACTATGTCACCCTCAGTAGAGTGCTATGATATCATAGCTCACAGCAACCTCAAACTCTTGAGCTTAAGTGATTCTCTTGCCTCAGCCTCCCAAGTAGCTGGGACTACAGGCACCCACCACAACGCCCAGCTATTTTTTGTTGTGTCATTGCTGTTTAGCAGGCCTGGGCCGGGTTCTAACCCACCAGCCCCGGTGCATGTGGCTGGCACCCTAACCACTGAGTAAGGGCGCTGAGCCTTAAAAGTTGTTTTATAAGCCCAGGAAGCCTTTATTCTCAGGGATGAGTATGCAGAAGCTCAGTATATAAGACACATCAGGAGCTGCTAGGAGAGGGGAGCAGAAAGCTAAGCCCAGGCAGGGCCTTTGCACTGCTTTGGAATTCCAGGGCTCCAAGAACCCAGTTTGACAACCATTGAAATATTCCCTGCTGACATCTTCCACCAGACTGGATAAGGAACCAAAGGTTCAGACAGGAGGAGTAACTTGCCAGGGCCACTTAAGTTAGTGGCAGGTCCCAATGCAGGGTTGTTTCCTGATGGCCCTGTGCCCTCTTCCAACCTGTGGGCACTGGAGGGAAGGGTGGGATCCCAGTGGGGTCTGAGGAGGTGGTGCAGGTGGCAGGCCAGGCTGACTCCTGCCTTTCCTGCTCCAGGCCTGGCTTCCACTCAGGCCCAGAGTGTGCCTGTCATCAACAGCATGGGTAGCAGCCTGACCACCCTGCAGCCTGTCCAGTTCTCCCAGCAGCTGCACCCTTCCTACCAGCAGCCGCTCATGCCACCCATGCAGAGCCACGTGGCCCAGAGCCCCTTTATGGCCACTATGGCCCAGCTGCAGAGCCCTCACGGTGAGCACCCTGTGCCCCATGCTGGGGGAGGTGGTGGTGGAAGTTGGCTGTTGAAGGGCGCAGGGGAAGGGGGCAGTTGGCAGGTGTTGTGGTCTAAGTGTGTGTCTGGGACAAGCCTACGTGCTTCCGTGATGGAGGATGTCTGTGGGCCACAGTCTGCTTCCATGTGAACAGGTGCAGCTGTGTGGACGCAGTATTTTGGGTGTTCATAGGTTGTGTGTATGCTCATGTGTGTGTGTCTGTGTGTGGGAGTAGGGGTCACCATCCTCTCTCTGAAACTCTCAGGGCCATACATATTTCAGAATTCACTGTTCTTCAGATTTTAGAAAGGTAATTTGGTAGATGTAACAGCGCGTAACACTCCCATCAAGGTTTGGGGCAGCACTCTCTGGTCAAAGCATTACTATTTCTGCAGCAAAATAGTAATGGGATTCCACGAGGTAAGGTAAAGACTCACATAATCTCATTCAGGTTCTGGTTGGGTTTTGCCATCAAATGAGCTCTACAGCCAGCCTTACAAAAATCTTTTGGTCTTGGATCTTTATGGAATTTGGGATTGGGATAAAGAATTGTGGACCTGTACATACCCGTGTATATGTGGTTGAAGGTGTATGTATTTGTGTGTTCTGTTTTTATCTGAGTCACTGTGGACACATTTTGGAGGTTTCTGTCCTCTGCTCCCTCACCCCCTGACAAGGCCCTCCTGCCTTTCTGCTAAGTTCTGTGCTTAGTACAATAGCGCTGCATGGTTAGAGCAGCACCTACGCTGAGTAGAGAGCTGCACTGTGCCTATGCTTTCCATTCTTTTCACATCTGTTGTCTCCAGGTGACAAGAGTGTTGCTGGCTTCCCCCAGGGCTCTCCCTATCAATCCCAGCTGAATAGGTGGGAGAGTGTCTACCACACTATTTGGAGCCCCCAACTTTTAGAAATCAGCCCTGGATCTCCAACGACTACTTGTGGGGCTGTTTGGCAGGCCCCACCCCTCCCTTCTCCTGGGTTCCCCAGCTCTGAGGCCTCCTGGGAGGGGCCAGGACCAGCACATCTGCCATATCTGTCTCCTCCCTGCCCTACCAGCCCTCTACAGCCACAAGCCGGAAGTGGCCCAGTACACTCACACGGGCCTGCTTCCGCAGACCATGCTCATCACAGACACCACCAACCTGAGTGCACTGGCCAGCCTGACACCCACCAAGCAGGTAAGGACCAGGCCTGTGCAACCCCCCTTCAATCCTGCCCCAGAGCTCCCTCCCAGCTCTGGGGTCTCAGGAGACTGCTCTGCTCCCTCAGGTGTTCACTTCAGACCCTGAGGCCTCCAGTGAGTCTGGACTGCATACACCAGCCTCTCAGGCCACCACTCTCCATGTCCCCAGCCAGGACCCTGCTGGCATCCAGCACCTGCAGCCCACCCACCGGCTCAGTGCCAGTCCCACGGGTGAGCAGCCCTGGCCTTTTCCTTGCTGTCCCTGCCTCCCAGCCATGGTCTGTGCGCCTGGGAAGTGTGCCACACAGCGTGGGCCACTGCAGGGAAACAGGGTCTACCTTACAGGATCGTCTCTTTGACTTAATGGAGGAATAAGATTAAGTAATGGGAAGAGGCAGCAGAGGTGATAAAGAGGGAGTTTGTAGGCTGGAAATGACTCATGGGTGTGTTTGGTGGGGCTCAGCTCAGAGTCTCACATTCTTTGAGTTAGTTACCAACATTTCAAAATCAGGAGTTTTCACATAGAAATCTGGATTTCTGGCTTCTTTTGGAAAATTGAAAACCTAACAGCCCACTACATTTCCCCTTGGTGCAACTCACATTTGTTCAGGCAACCCCTGTAGGCTCCCGAGTTTGCAGTCTATACTGTCACAATCAGGAGAGGGCCCTTACGAGTCAGGCTGCTGGGCTTGGAGGCCTGGGCCCCATGGCTAACTCTGAGGCATCAGGCAAGTTGCTCACTGTCTGTGCACCTCACATGGTTGAAGTGACAACTACTGAGGGCAGTCCATGTCCCAGCTTCACACTTCACCCCGTGTATATTATCATCCTATTTTACAGATGAGGAAGTTGACAATCAAGGAGGTGAGGGACTGGCCTGGTCTGGAACTTGGGGTTGACCTCAAAGCCCGTTCTCTTAACACTCTCCCTGCCCCCCATCCCCCCATATCTAGATCCTCCCCAAACACAGAACCAATAGGATTTGTACAGACTGAGGTTTACCTTAAGGAAACTGGCTTGTGAAGGTGGGGGCTGACAAGTCTGAAATGGGTAGTGCAGGCTGGAAACTCAGGCAAAAGTTGAGTCTGCAGCCTTATGGCCGAATTCCTGGGAGATGTCTGTTGTTACTCTTAAGGTCTTTGATGGATCTATTGGAGGAGGTCTGCCCCCATTACTCAGAGCCAACTGAGTCCTGACCATGTCTGCACTATACCTTCATGGCGGCACCTAGATTAGTATTTAGTTCAGCCTAGTCAAGCTGACCTATAAAACCACCTACTGCACCATCCCACCAGGGCTTCTTCCATGTTCTCACTAAAATGTCCTGAGGCTGTCACTCTCTGGGTGGCTCCCCTTAAGAAGAACTGAGGGTAGAGTTTGACTTTGGGGTTCCTGTTATCTGGGGTGACTCAGGAGGTATGGCCTTTTCTCCCACGTCCTAAGTACTTCTAGGGACAGGGAGAAGTTGGGTCAGAAGATCTGGTGGTTGGCCAGCAGCCTTGTTTGCCTCTGCAGTGTCCTCCAGCAGCCTGGTGCTGTACCAGAGCTCTGACTCCAGCAATGGCCATAGCCACCTGCTGCCTTCCAACCATGGTGTCATCGAGACCTTCATCTCCACGCAGATGGCCTCTTCCTCCCAGTAACTATGGCAACCACCTCCCAACTCCTGGGTCCTGCTGCCAGTGCTGCCTGCTTGGGGACTGATCCCTAGAGACACTGGAGCCTGCCAAAATCCTGCTGCCCCTCCCTGGAAAGCTGTGCCTCATTCCCACCCTGCTCTGGAACAGCAGGGAGGGCTGCTTCAGAGGCACAAGAGGAGGCGTGGAGTGGTGGCAAGCAGAGCCTGTTCCTGGCAGGATGTGGGAAGGAGGGACTGACCCTGTTGTTTGGGACAACACTTTGCCACTTGGAGCAGAAGGGCAGCCTTTGACTCTGGCATTCCCAGCCTGGGCCTGCGGAGAGCCCTGGGATCCCTGAGGCAGCCACAATTCTCAGGCCAGGCCAGGTGGTAGTGACTTGCTGAGCTCCAAGAGGCCTGTCACTTCATGTTCTGTCATCTGTGTACCCACCAGGTCACTCCACCCTGCCCCAATCCCTTCCACCTAGTGACCTGCATACCCATTTGCACTGACCCTGCTACCCACTCACAAAGGCTTTCCCTGAGTGGATACTCTGTGCCAGAGTCAGGGCTCTGATGCCCGAGCCCTGAGGAGGTACACAGGGCTCTCCCAGGCCCCCTGGTACAGACAGATTCCCCCACTCCCTGGCCCAAGACCTGATTTTCCTGGACACTGGTTCCCAGGAGCATCAGCCTTCTGATGCCAGCCTGGCCTCCTGCTCTGGAAAGGCTGCCTCAGGGCTGGGAAGCTGTCCTCGCTCCAGTGGGGACCTCGAGACTTGTACTGAGTCCAGGTCCTGGGGTGGCAGCTCCTCTGGTCTGTGAGCCCCTACAAGCTCTTGCCTAGTTTTGGCTAGGAGAGGCATAGAGGGAGAAGAGAGGTGAGCCCAGCGCAGTTACCAATGTGATAGGACTGACGCTCAGAACTCTGGGAGCCTGGCTGGCATCCAGGCCGTTGCAGTCACCCTGAGGAGTGAGGCCTGAGCACAAGTGGGGACAGAACAGCTGTGTGAACCCATGACTTCGTATCCCTGGGTCTGCTACAGGGAAGCTGGCCTTCAGGGGACTGCCTGCATTCTGGCACAGCAGAAAGGGCCTGCAGCCAGCTAAGGGAGAACCTGTACATTTATTTAACTTTCAGTAAAGTCAAAGAGAAATGTATTGGAAACTTTTTCATAGTCCACAGATCACCCAGATGGGGCTTGGGCAGGCTGAGGGAGGCTGAGGCAAGCCTGGGGCCTGAGGAGGGAGCTGGGCTTCAGCCCACTCACCCTCATACCCTATGTCTCTGCTTTTCTTTTTTTTTTTTTTTTTGAGACAGAGTCTCATTCTGTTGCCCTTGGTAGAGTGCTGTGGCATCACTGTAGCTCACAGCAACCTCAAACTCTTGGGCTCAAGCGATCCTCATGCCTCAGCTTCCCAAGCAGGTGGGACTAGAGGTGCCATCACAATGCCTGGCTGATTTTTCTATTTTGCTCAGGCTGGTCTTGAAATCCTGAGCTTAAGCAATCTGCCCACCTTGGCCTCCCAGTGCAGTCTCTACTTTTCTTGCTCTGGTACTCTGACAATGAAGGATGAAGCCAGAATTTCACCTGAACCTTCAGCTTCTATTCCTTCCTGCAGGATACCCCTGTTCATGGGACCTAGCCCACAGTGCTGTGTCACATTTCCTGAAGGCTTGAGTCGGGGTGAAGGAACATATCCCGGGGGCAGAGGAAGATATTGATTTAAAATGTTCATTAAGGTTTGGCATTGACAGGGAGGCAGCACTCAAATCACTCTACATTTTGTTTTGGGTCCCTTGACTATTTTCAACAATCTGGTTGGCTCAGAGATATCATCATGCC
>CAUYPK010104277.1:0-29852 GCA_963574355.1 Loris lydekkerianus | reverse complement strand
AGGCAGCTAAAGTAGGGGTGTCCAACCTGCAGCCCGCGACCCCATCCTGATTATTTTATTTTATTAGTTTATTTTTCTTTATTTCTCTCTCTCTCTCTCTCGTTTTTTTTTGTTTTTTTTAATTTTTTTCCACATCTTTTTTTATTTTTTTTTTTTGTTAAAAATTTAAAAAAAAAAAAAAAAAAAAAAAAAAAAAAAAAAAAAAAAAGAGAGAGAGAGAGAGAGAAATAAATAAAAATAAAATAATAAAATAAAATAATCAGGATGGGGTCGCGGGCTGCAGGTTGGACACCCCTACTTTAGCTGCCTCTTTCACACACCCACACAACATACAGGAGTGAGCGGGACTGCCTGGAGCCAGTAAACCCTGCCACATAAAACAGGAAAAAGAGAAGTACAAAGCAGTCACTGGTTCACCACTATTGTGAACAAGGACAAATATCAACAAGGACTTCTACACTGGAAGCAGGGAATTTCTGTACGAGTTCCTTAATTAGGGCCCAGCTGGAGTGGTGAGGAATGGTTCCCGATTTCATTATTCTGTGCTGTTCTTGGCTTTGCCCTCTGGAAACCTGAGACCAACCCATAAGAAAGTTGGGGACCCCAAGTCTCCTTTGGTTTTAAACTGCTTCTGTCCTTTTTAGCAAAAAACTGGCAATGTTTTCATAAATTTTCTTTTAAAAATTCTTCTGTAAAGCAGAATCAAGTCTTCTCTATACTCCAAAAGCCACATCTACGACTTCTTTGGAAATAGCCACCTCTCTTATTTGGCCATCAGGTCAAGTTGACTAGGAAAGTGTCCTTAAAACTTTTAAAAGCTCTTTCGCCTAGATGGACATTTACTAGGCACCATCTTAAATCTATCAGAGGACTTTGAAAAGGATCTTACAGTCATACCCTTAATTTTATCCTTTTTCCCTGAAGATATTCTTATTTTGAGAATCTTCTGCTGGCTGAAGAAAATGGAGATGTAAAACAGCTTTATTTTCCAACCCTGCAAATTTGTCTTTTCTGTAGATCTCTAAATTCTGCTTGCCAGATAGTTCTTTCTTTAGTTCATCTTTCCCTTGCAGTTCCCTATCAGGTGCTGCTAGCAAAAGCCAACTGACACTGTTTACCATTTTGCCACAAAATTTTCCTGGTCCAATCTGTAAGTTTATTGCATTTTTTTTTTGTGTGTGTGTGTGACAGTTTTTTCGATTGTTTGCAACTACATAACATGGATTACCATCTTTCCAGCCTGCTATTAGTATTCCCTCACCACTTTTCTAGCCTCTGTTAAGCTTGCTTGCCTTTTTATTCAGGCTTTGCTAGAAGTTTCCCCACTGCTTTTTTAGCCTCCATTTGCTGTCTGATCCCAAAGCCATCACTACGTGTTTTAAGATTTTCTTTCATCAGCCTCTCACTTCTGGTACCAACTTCTAAATTAGTTAAGTTTTTACTGCATAATAAACTGTTCCCATGAAATCGAGCATTTCTTTTCTCGCCCTGATTTTGTGGGTTAACTGGGCCATAGTAGTATGGATTGGTTCAACTGGAGTCTAGAGAGTCTAGAACAGCTTCCCTTGGAAATGTGGGGCAAAGCTCACCTGGGACAGCTCCTCCAAAAGGTGACTCCAGCTTGTTCACATGACAACAAATTAACACGGGAAAAGAGAGCAAGGCCTGGTCCAGAAACACTTGTCTAATCTCTGTTTGCCTCAGATCTTGTTAGCAAGTCATATACCAAGCCCATATTCTAGGGGTGGAGAAATAAGCTCGTTCTCATAACAGAAGAAGCAGCCAAGTCATATTGCAAAGAGGTCTACATAAGAATGGGAAGAATAATTGTCTCCTTCTTTGCCAATAATCTACGATTTAAGTTAATAATTAACAGTTCTAATGTCAGAAAATGCGAGCAAGTGTGTTAGACTGATTAATCAATTTGCTACAGATAAATGACAGGTTTTTAGAAAATTTTATACATTGAGACACTGACCATAATATTTAATTTTCCAAAGATAGGTGGAGGTCTGGCAGGGATAATCAGTGATCACATCCTCCATTCTGTGTGAACATCTCTAGACAAGGCAGCAGTTCTCAACATGTATTAAAGGTTCGGACTGTATTAAAGGTTCGCAGCATTAGGAAGGTTGAGAACCACTGTTCTTGGCAGTGCAGATGTGAGTATGAACTGATGGAATCAAGCCTTCATGGAAGGGCACATGGGATCAATGGAAACCAATATTTTATGTCCTCCAACTTTGCAAACATGCCCTTAAACATATTCAAATGAATCAAAGAAAAGGAAATTTCAAGTGAAAAGGAGACAAATATTTCCCAAAATGACAACCTAAAATTTTAGGACTATGATGTGGGGAAAAATAAAAACGCAAGGTAACTCAAAGGAAGCTGGAGACTGTCACCTCTGACATCCCTAACATATCAAAATGATACCTGCTGAATGGAACCATCGGAGTGTCTCAGGTAATTTTAACCTCTACTTGGGATTACATACCCCTCTTTGCCGCTAGTTATTTTCCAGAAGTTTGAGGATTGTGCTTTTCATTGCAGATCATCCCAAGGCATAAAGGCTGGAATGATGGCCCAAAGTGCTGGAAACCAGGAGCAGCTCTGAGTGGAAGCCATAGCACTACATAGAAGGTCTAAAAATAAGCTGCAGAGGGAAGGCATGATTTGTAACCAATCTTTAAAACTGCAATAAGAATACATATGGCAGTTTCTTTCTTTTCTAGCACTACTACATAGAATACTAAAAATAAATACATTAAAATAATAATCTTGTTTAACTTTGTTGTTTGGCCTCTGTGATTGTTTTACTTTGTGTGTTCTATATTATAAGAATTTCTTTACAAAATAAAAACAAGTTACACATTAGAAATAACGATAACCAAAAATGTGAACTGATCCAACGTGACATCGTAACTAATTTGCTTAAACTACTTTGTTCTAAAGGCAGGATATAAACACACACACACACACACATATCACCCTGAAGTTTTCCTTTTTAAGGTTAAAATAAACATCATCTCTCTGGATAACCAGTCTTTTACACAGAAATTTGCCCCAGGGCAACATATTTTGTTCAGCACTTTTATAAAAGATTAGGTACATAGGGAAACGTTTTCAAGCTTGTAAATGGCTCTGGATAGTTTGCTCAATAAAAATAAAATGGCAAAGTGAGGGGAAGAATGTGCAGAATGACCACATAATAATACGGCACAGGCAGAAAAGTTATGGATAAATTTTCAGGTAAGCAAAGGAAAAGTTAAGGGGGTATTTATAGACCTTATACAGTTGCGACCTTGAAGAGTTCCAATCTAGATAAGGCATGTGACACTGACTACAACAGGGAGGATGCATTTGAACTTACTATGGAAATACGTTACCAAATTGGGCAGGTATATATTTAACAGAGACAGATACAAGAAATACGTTACCAAATTGGGCAGGGATATATTTAACAGAGACAGATACAAGTCTGAACTCATGTAATGTTTTCTAGAAAAGTTTTATTTTGGCTTTAAACAAAATATTTACATAAATCCAAAATTAAACTTCCTTCCTAGTATATTCCCTGCTTCACTCATGTTTTTCAAATAGCAGGAAATAAAGAGACCCACCACTCTGTAGGTTCTTTGCTTAATACAAGGTGGGCATAAAGTTCGTGTGCAATTTACTAGATTAAACTATTGTAAATTGCACATGAACTTTATGTCCACCCTGTATGTTATTATTGCTTTCCTGTCCACAACTTTGTTGACATCTATTAAAGTGCAATATAACTATTAAACATTTAGATAGGCGGCACCTGTGGCTCAAGGAGTAGAGCGCCAGCCCCATATGCCAGAGGTGGTGGGTTCAAACCCAGCCCCGACCAAAAAGTGCAACAACAACAACAAAAAAAATAAAAAAGTAAACATTTAGATGGTATGGAAATAAGGTAGGGCCTAGATGAGAATTTCTATATTACCAAATATACTAGTAATCATTTGAACAAAATACATAAGGGGGGGGGGAAAGAAGAATTATTGAATCATACAAACTTTCCTAAATCTAAAAATAAATAAATAATAAATAATAGTTATCAGTGAGTCACAGCTGAAAATATGTCCTATTTACTAAAGTTCAATACCTCTCTAAATATATATTTTTTATCTGTAGCCAGAAATTTTTATAATATAAAACATGAGAGTCCAAATTAAACAATGTTACACGTATTACTTTAATGTACTTCTTTCTAGTTTTCTCATGAAGCAGTGATACAAAAGAAGGAAATCGTTGTATGTATTCTTACAGCATTTTTAAAGATCAGTTATAAATTCCACTGTTTTGTTCATTGCTGTATCTCTAGCCCTGGGAGAATAGATAACAGATATAGTAGCTACTTAATAAATATTTGCTAAATATATTAATGAGTAAATGTAAAACATTTTTGCATATGAAAAACTTGCTGACTGAGACATGGCAGCGTCAGGCACCAACAGAACAACTACAGTAAACTCTTCATTATCCAGAACTCAAGAAACCAACACACAACCTGGCCAAAAATAATAATAATAAAATTAATAATAATAAAAATAAAAATCGGACTTTAAACTTGGTGCACTGCATGGTTAGTAAATTGGAGCTTCGGGCATCACTCGTGTGACTCACATGTGTTCTCTGTAAGTTTTAAGTATTATATGTGTTACATGAAGTTAAAGAAACTTGGTAGAGAAATCAAAAAATGTATTGACTGCCATTTAACTAAAATTGTACACTGCATTTACAATGCTTTTTTGTAATACAGTAAAACTGTGTTATAGTGAGTGAAGTTTGTCTTTGTCTTAATTTGATTTTAATTAGTGTATTTCAATATTAATATCAAGTCAATACAGATTGTATGGTATGGTATGGGGTATAGAATTAGGCCTATTTTTAATAGTAACTCTCTAGCAATTGGAAACTACATTTATCTAAAATCTACCAATCCCCACGGGTGCCGGATAATGGGGAGATTACTATATTGAGTTCTCTTAACAGGAACATCGTATTCTTATCCTTGGGTCCACCTTAATTCTATCATTCTTCAGGACTCATGTTGAGGCCTAGCTCTGTCTTTAAGGTTTCCTAGCCACTCCAGCCTCCTGCACTAGTCTCCTTAGGAGATTTTGTCAGCCCATCATTTAGCTTGTTTGGCTCTTTCTCATCGTCTACTGTTGATTCACGTTTTTGGAATGGACTATAATCCTTTTGAGCTGTGCCTTCTTTTTAACACACTGATACAAAGATTAATAAGACACAGCCCTTGCTCCTGAGGGCCTTACAGGCTGGCAGGAAGTCACAAGTGAAGCACATAAGCTCAGCAGGTCCAGTGTTACACACGAGATGGAGACATTTGGGTTGGCCCTCCCAAGCCCAACTCCACCCCGCCTTCTATTAGAAAAAGTTGATAAACTGATTCCTACATTTCCCACACTCACTTGAAGCCAAGTTTCTAAATCTGAAGTAAGGCATACAAGATGCACTTGCAGGGTAAATGTGATGTGGCAACATCTTCCTGCCTCTATTAACACCCGTCTGTGGTGATGAGGACTAGACTCCTTGCCCTAGAGTCTAGCTTTCTGGGCATGGGAGAAAGTTGAGGCAGCTGTAGCATTTTCTGGCCTCCGGATAGCAGCTAAGGCAATGTGACCTGCAATCAATAGCTGAATAGCTGGGTTCTAACTTCTGCTCCTCCTATCCTACAAGCATCAATTTCTTAGATTAAATACTTCTTGAAATTACTAGTATTTTCCATCCTGCACTAAACCTGATTCATCCACATGGCAAGCTACAAATATAGAGAGCCTGGAGTGAGGATGCCAAGAAGAGAGCAGGTGGCATTCCCCAGGAGAAAGCATAATTAGAATAATTAGGATAGCATTCAGGGGAGATAACTGTCCAGCTGAGCCAGGAAGACAAGGTGTGGAAGTACTTAGCGTAACATGAGTACATAATAGCAACTCACAAAAACCTAGAATATTTATACCAGGAAATTCTGAGATCCACTCCAGCCCCTTTACCCTAAATGAAAGAAAAACACAATTGCAAGAGGGACTTCACCTAACAAATGCAGTCAGTATATTGTACTCTCAATGAATCCCCAACAATAAAAAAAGAAAGAAAAGAAAAAGACATTTAGAGAAAGAAAGAGAGCTGGTGTGAATGAAGAGAGAAAGGAAGGCTTATACTCTGTTGGTGGGAATTCCTCAAAGAATGGAGATTCCAGCAATCCCACTATTAGGTATTTACCCAAAGGAGAAAAACATCATTTTATCAAAAAGACACTTGCATTTGAATGTTTATTGCAGCACAATTCACAATTGCAAAGATGTGGAATCAACTCAAGTGTCCACCAGTTCTTGAGTGGATTAATAAAATGTGGTATATATATATGCACTATGGAGTTCTACTCAGCCATTTAAAATAATGAATTAATTCCTTCTGTATCAATCTGGATGGAACTGGAGACTATTCGTCTAGTGAAGTATCACAAGAATTGAAAAACATACACCACAAGCACTCACTATTAAACTGGAACTTACAGATCAGTGCTCATGAACACAGATGGAAGTGAAACTCAATGGAAGCCAAACAGGTGGGACGGGGGAGCAGGAGATGTGAAATCACACCTAACAGGCACAATGTACACTTTCTGGGTTATGGGCACACTTACAACTTTGACTCACACAGTATAAAAAAAATCCATGTGACTAAAATATTTATACCCCTGTAATTTTCTGAAATTCAAGAGAGAGAGAGACTTTCTCTGAAAAGTACAAGGTGTGAGTCCTGTGAGTAGCAGAGCCAGGGCAGGACTACAGCCCTTGACATCTTATTCATTCAGCTAGAATGGTCCAGTAATTTTTGTTAAGCAAAATTATTTAAAATATATAGATATTTCACTTTTTATCTAAAATAAATACCATGGATGTCACTAAGGTGTAATCTTTGTGTTTCTGTTGACCAACACGATAGTTGAAAATGAGCAGAAATACTGTCATAGGAATATTGAAATAAGTAGCCTTAATAATAATATAGGAGAATCAAATTCTTCTAATCAAATTCTTCTATTAAATTATTTTCCCCACCCCCACATTGCCTACTTTTAAAAAAGTATTTTTTGGTGACCTCTATTATTTCAGCAAATCTATCTATCCTTCTGAATTCTGTGGGCTATCCTGGCATTGCTCCCAATCAAACATCCCTTAGTTTGAGGATAGGATTTATAGCTCTGTTTATTCTGTAAATTTCCTTCAAAGATATTCACTTACAAATCAACCACACCTCTTTAGGAAAACACAAAGCAGCCTAATGTTCTCTGTGACAACCCTGAGTTCATAAATAAATCAATTTATTTGAAAATGTTTCCTTCTATTTTGAATGTGAGATTTTTAACTGTCTTTATTAGAAGGGTCAATAATCTTTCTTTGCAAATATTTAATTTAACAGAAAAAAAAATTATCTTAATGGTAGGATTTATTTCTGGAAGAGATTTCAAAATATTTCCTGATTTAAATCCCTGACATCAAATCAAATAGTTTAGGTGTTATTAGCTTCATTTTACTGGGGTAGAGGCTATGGGACTAAATATCTCTTACAAAGTCATAAAGTTAGTCAGAAGCAGGAACAGTGTCACTCCCTGCATTTCCCTGTCTTATCAAATTTCAGACAGAAAGGAATTCACTCCAAGGCTTCTGCCCCACCCAAACCCCAAGCCAGCCCTAACCAAAGCAGGCAGTATATTTGGAGCTTTGTCCAAAATTCAAGAACCCATTGACTGCCGTAAGTCCCAACTACTTGCATACCCCTAACCTTCTGATTTCTCCTAATCCTTGCCATGATTATTAAATCCTTATGAATGAACCTCTGCCTTACCCTGTTTGCATTCTGTTCCTCTGGTGTGACTGAAAGTTTCCATGAGACTCCGTCAACCTCTGGGATTAAGGGCAAACCCTGATACTCTAGAGATCACTTAAATTGTTCCAATATCCCAGAGGCACAGCTTGCACATGGGTCCCTAGTTGTGACTGTTCTGTTGCTAGAAACAGAAGAAATTGTGTAGAACTATGGCATTTCTCCCAAGACAGGGAACATAACAGGTGTTTAGATAGTATTCTTAAAAACCTGAATGATTTGCAAAATCATTAAGATGGAAAAGGCAATATTAAAACTTTCTGTTTATTTTTATTAGATCTATCTTTTTTTTTTTTTTGAGGTCTACTTATTTTTTTTTAAATTAAATCATAGCTGTTTACAATAATGCAATCATGAGGTACCATGTGCTGGTTCCATATACAGTCTGAAATATTTTCACCAAACTGGTTAACATAGCCTTCATGGCATTATTAGATCTATCTTTTAAAAATTATGTTTATATGCACTAGTAAAGTGATTCATGTGGTAATTTATTAAATAAATATATATTAGAAGCACACACTGAAATATGGGCATGATGAAGCAAATTTAGAGACCACATGTTAGAATATACGCAGCAAGGTACATGCAGAGGAGAGAATGCCTTTGGATGTTTCAAAACTGTAAGCCCCATGAAGGTATGAAGGCTCATGTCTTTTCACGGACAGCACATTCACTACCTGATACTAACATTGGCATAGAGTAGGTTTTCAATAAGTATCTGTTGAATGAATGAATGAATGAACCTGATACTAACATTGGCATAGAGTAGGTTTTCAATAAGTATCTATCTGTTGAATGAATGAATGAATGAATGAATGAATTGAAACCAGCCTAAATCAAAATTCATCTTTAGATACTATAAGAGGTACAATAGTGTTCCTTAAAATTTATATCTACCTGAAACTTCAGATGTGACCCTATTTGGAAATAAAGATTCAGATGAGATCATACCAAATTAGAGTGGGCCCTAAATCTATGAAAATGTCTTAATTAGATGCAGAAAAGGACACACAAAGACATAATAAAGAAGGTCATTTTTTTAAAAAGAGGGAGGCAGAGATTGGACTTGTACAGCTTTTCCATAAACCAAGGAACATTCGGGTCTACCAGAAACTGGAAAAACAAGAAAGAATTCTTCCCTAGGGCCTTCAGAAAGAGTGTAGCCCTGCGGATACCTTGATTTTGGACTCTTAGCCTCCAGAACTGTGAAAGTATAAGTTTCTGATGTTTACCACGTTTGTGGTAATTTGTAAAGACAGCCCTAGGAAACTAACACGGACATTTAGACACCAAGCCTCCTGCCTCTGGAGTTTAGTCCTAATTAGACTCAACTCACCGGCCCTCCTCCAGAGTTCTATTGTAATGAATGTAACACACCCTCCAGTGGAAGTCATTCTTGATATGAAGGGCATCTAGAATCTAGTTTTCCTGACTCCTAGTATAGCATTCCATCCATCACACATTACTATTGATAGCCAGAGAACTTATCTGACAAGAAAAAATTCTCAGAAAATCTAAGGTGTGGTATATACTGTGGGTATGTACCCAAGAATTTATGATGTAACCTATAACTTCTTTTTCTCTTAAAATTGTTTATAAAGATAAGCTTCTGACTGATGATATGTTCCGGTTCAGCAAGTCACAATAATCCCAAGACATGTTCCAATTTTATTCAGGTAACCTGGTCTTCTGGACAGGGCAAAAACCAGGAAACGAAGTTTGTGTATATGTGTACGTTTAATTCACTTTTGTCATTGTTTAATATTACTAAACTCATATTATGGTTACATATATAAAGAAATAAAAAGTTAAATTATAAGTTGATCACATTTTTCAAAACCTTCAAAAAGAGAATCAAATTATTTTCTATTTGTGACAAATATTTCTATTTACTATTCATCTTCCTAATTAGCCTGTACCAACAAATGATTTGTTTAAAACAAAAGATGATGAAAATATCTTCATGTACTTTACAGACAACTTATATGAACATATCTCTCATTGTACTTGGAAGAGAGAGACAATGGAGAAGTGTTAGACTTGTTTTTTGGATTTAAAAAAGTAAATGAGCATCCAAAAGAATCCCTTTAAGCTGGACGTGGAGACTTAGGCCTGTAATCCCAGTACTTTGGAGGCTGAGGTGCAAAGATTACTTGTGTCCAGGAGCTCAAGACCACAGTTCAGCCTGGGCAATACAACAAGGCTCCATATCTATATGAAATTTTTAAAAATTAACTGGGCATGGTGGTGCATACTTCTAGTCCCAGCAACTCAGGAGGCTGAGGCAAGAAGATCTCTTGAACCTCAGAGATGGGAACTGGAGGGATCTATGATTGTGCCATGGCATTCCAGACCCATCTCTAAAAAGCAAAGAATCCCTTTGCATTTAATTGTTCATTTGTTTATTGTTATGCATTACTGTTGATGTGATCCTATTTTCTGGATCTTGAGTGCATTTACAACAGTACTTGGTTTTGACCATCCAGAAAGAATGCTTTAATGCTATGGAAGTGTCAGAATTCTGCAGTTATGATTGAGTCACATTGCAAATGAACCCCAATCACAAGACTTTAAAAGAGAGAAAGACAAAAAGGAGGTATTATCCCAATATTAGTAACTCAGAAAAGAAAGAAAGATTTAGAAGTCTGGAGGGTTTTGAAGTGAAAGTATAATGAAGACAAACGTGAGTGGTCAGAAGTCAGTTCTGAGGCTGAGCTCCACAAACGGGTGTTGAGCACCTACCAGGAGCCAAGAAATGGGTAAAAGTGAGGAAAGCATTGAGCCAAAGTCTAGTGACATCTTAGCAACTCTTTGAGAAAGAAAACATGGAGGAATCTGAAGAAACCTCTGTGTCTAAACATGATACAATTTCTTGAACTCTTGCTATAATAGGACACCCTCTATGGCAGGGGTCCTCAAACTGCAGCCCACAGGCCACATGAGGTGGTGTAATAGTATTTGTTCCCGTTTTGTTTTTTACTTCAAAATAAGATATGTGCAGTGTGCATAGGAATTTGTTCATAGTTTTTTGGGGTTTTTTTTGAACTATAGTGCAGCCCTCCAGTGGTCTGAGGGACAGTGAACTGACCCCCTGTTTAAAAAGTTTGAGAACCCCTGCTATAGAGCAAGTATTAGGTGTATGTATAGTGTCCACAGTACCTAGCATGCATCTTTGTTTTATTTATTTATTTATTTATTTATTATATTTAGAGACAGAGTCTCACTCTGTTGCCCCAGACTAAAGTGCTGTGGCATCATAGCTCACAGCAACCTCAAACTCCTGGACTAAAGTGGTCCTCTTGCCTCAGCCTCCTGAACAACTGGAACTATAGATGACTGACACAATGTCCATCTAGAGACAGGGGTCTCACTCTTGCTCAGGCTGGTCTCAAACTCCTGAGCTCAAGTGAATCCATCCTCCTCACGCTCCCAGAGTGCTAGGATGACAAGCGTGAGCCTTTGTGCCCCACCCCCTAGCATGCATATGCATCTTTGAATACACATAGAAAGTCCCTAGTAAATTAGTATGTTTTTGTGTGTTTTACTTAACCCATAAGTTAACCCTTAAAACAAAAGATGATTATCATGCAGAAACAGCCAAGCACAAAGAGTATGTAAACAGTGGCAGGAAGGCTAACATCCAGATGTGACTTCAAAAATAAAACAAACAAACAAACAAACAAAAAAAAAACCCACTAAACATCATAAGAAAAAATGGTGGAAATGGTATTGGAGACAGTCCAGGCAGAGGCCTCCAGCCACTCCCAGTGTCTCTGCAGGCTCCAGGATGACTCAGGGAACCCTAGATGGCAGGCCAGTCAGATGGGTTGACCCAGACGTGGCCCTGAGAAGAGCCATGGGGTCACGTTCTAGGAGTTTGTTTTAAGCATGGTCTAATTCAACACTTTTATCAATCATTTGACTGACAATATTGAAATAAAATCTATGAAATATGGTAATGTAACTTCATAGCAAAGAAAACATGCAAATATCAAATGACAGAAATAGTTAAAAAATCATGCGTATTGGCCAAGAGGGTGTGTAAAAATCATACAAAGAGTGTAAAGTCTCACATTCAGTTCAAAAAGTCAATCACACTAGTACAGAATGGGTGGTCTGGCTGCCAGAAATTTTGTTGCTTTTTGTTGTTGTTGTTTGATCCCAAACTTCACATATAATTCAGGCACGCACGTGGGCACACCCACCCACACACACACACACACACTCCATCTGAGTGTACACATAAAAAGTATAATGCTCAAATTAAATCTTATTTTATTCTATACTGGTTAATATTTCACATGGACTATTGTGTTCCATTCTGAGTTTATTTTTGAAGGCCCCTAAAGGATCTGGAAGTAAGGAATTGAAAAGTTTTGCCCACAGGAGAGATCAATTCAGAGAATCAGTGAGGGCTTCAAATAGCTAAAGATATCATGTAGAGGAAGGATTTGAGTAATTATGTTATTATAAAAGAGAAAGGAAAGACAATGGCTGAAAGTATAGAAGGACATGCTTCAGTTGTAGGCAATGAATCATACTCTGTCATTAGAGCTGCTCGGCAATGGTCTTCCTGCCTTAGGAGTACAAGAGCCCCATGTCACCAGGAGCACTCTAGAAGGGGTAGATGAATACTGACAATAAGGGACAGTGGATAGACTCCACATTATTTTCTGCTCTAACATAAATAGTACAAAATGATAGGGAAAAAACATAGAATAAGAAAAGCTCCTATCCACATGCATACCATCTCTGTAATGTCAGACAATTTTTTAAAGCTCTGCAAAAACTGTTTGCAAATCTATTCAATTGTTTTCAGGAAAATTAGATTGAATAAGCTGTGTAAAGTACCTTTCACTTAATAGATGCAAAATATATCACTGAAAACACGTAACTGTTATGATACTATATAAACTCTATAGAGTAGGGCTGGCAATATCCTAACACCTCTAGATAGAGAAAAGAGAAAACAGAGAAATCAGGTAATGTTTGCTGTGCTTTCTGATCTCTATAACATATAACTATCAGTCACTCGCCGTCTGATTACCTTCTGATTTCTCCTTAAGCATGTAATCTACCTTCTGTAGAAAGCATTTACTTGAATTAAAATAGCCATGCTTTACAGATGACTTGAATTTCTTGTAGAAATAAAAAAGCAAATCAATAAATCAATTAAGATTAAAAATTTTACTTTCAGACAAGTATCTTAAATATGAAGATATAAAAATACACACTTGAGAGTGAGGATTCCTTATTTCTTAAATGTTTGTCCCTCAAATATTATCTGAAGAAGGGGGCCTTTTCAGAAAGAGAAATTTCTCATTTAAGATAAACTTCAGAGGTTAACCCATGAAAGCCAATGCTTGATCAATAACTTTGGAAATTGGCCAGGTACGGTGGCTTGTACCTATAATGCTAGCACTTTGGGAGGCCAAGGCAGGTGGGTTGCTTGAGCTGAGAAGTTTGAGACCAGCCTGAGCTAAAGCAAGACCCCGTCTCTACTAAAAATATAAAAAACTGAGGCCAGAGGATCGCTTGGTCCCAAGTGTTAGAGGTTGCTGTGAGCTATGATTCCACGACACTGGCACTCTAACCAGCGCAACAGCTTGAGACTCTGTCTCAAAATAAATAAATAAATAAGTAAATACATAAATGAATTAATTAATTAAATAACTCTGGAGATTGCTTTATCTTTTACCTTTCCCTTAAAATAAAAAAAAAGTAGTTTTTTGGTAGTTTGACTTAATAGACTTTTTAAAATAAAACTTTTAAATTTATTGAAATGTCATTTAAGTGTGGGTGAATTCAGATTTGGAATTAAAAGTTTATATTCTTAAGTGCAAGTGAACCTGTGCTATGTGTTCCCATTATGAACTTGCCCAAGAATCACAATTAAATTACTCACAATAAAAGCATTCATCTTAGAAAGAAACTTGCTTAAACACAGGGCTAAGAAAAAAGAATTGCCCTGGTAGAGGTAAAGTGAAGAACATGGCTTTATTCAGAAAACTTTACAAAACAAGCTAAAATTAGGCACCAAAAGTATTTCAAAGACACTTCATATAAACTTTTTTTTTTTTGGTTTTGAGAGTAGATGAAAGACATTTGTGGTACTAAAAGCAATAGCTATCACCTGATCTGTGAACGCTGCCAATTCCAAGTATCTAGGTAAAACTAGTGTAGTAAGAAGTCTTTCCTGGACTGTTAGCAAATACAGACAACAGGAGGAATGAAGCTTATGTAAAGATATTAGAAAGTTAATCCAAACAATGATCTCCAGAGACAGGCGAATGGAAAGAAAATAAAGAGGCAAGGTACAGGCGGTGGGGGTGGGGGTGGGGGGAAGGAGGAAATAGAACAGTGACATTTGGTGATGAACCATATGTGCGTGGTTTGAAAGACATGACTGAATTGTTTTTGGTGCAGTATTATTCTGACATTTAGAATGAGGCAATTTTCCATTTCCATTAATGTACTGCCAAATAGAAGGGGAACTGTCGCGAATTAAAGACTAAAGAAAGCTGTTCCTCAAAGTTGTATTAAATCATTGCTGATGAACTCATTAAGAACAAATTAACAAGGTAAATTGTACTAGGAATAACCAGCAAGAAAATCCAAGTAAAATTATACAACTTCACTAGTTTCCAAATGGTGCAACATTAAGCAAAGCCAGTACATGAGGTCAAAGTGAAAGAGATTCTTTGGTCTCTACAAATTTTTCAATGTCTGTCAAAAGTACTCAGGACTACCTCAAAGGAAGAGAAAATTTGACATAGCATCTCAATAGACCTCATAACATCGAGAAGGTGTTAAGGAAAATTGCTCCCAGCTGATTTTTCAAATGGAAAAAGAGGCTAAAACTGTGTGAGAAATAATAAGAAGCAAAGAGAGGTTGTCTGTGATTTAGGACATACACCTGTCCTCCTTTCTAATGGTCAGATTAGAGATTGTTAAAACTATACAAATAAGTCTTCATATCAGGGAGACGCGATATTGTTGCCTTTCTCAAATAATGGTGGAAAATCTCAGTGATCCTCAAAGCTTCGTAGTGGATTGTAACTTTCAGATGGAAGATGGGAAAATAGCATTTAACGTGCTTCTGGTCTCAACACCAGGATTCCCAAATCCTCCAAGGTGATCAGTTCCTTATATAACTGGTTACAGAGTAGCTCAGGCTTGTCATTTTTGTATTATCATCAGTATCGACACTTTGGGGATTGCAAACAAGCTAAAAAAAAAAAAAAAAAAAAAAAAAAACAAAGACAGCCGGGCAACACACAGCAACATGATCTTTAATCTACCCAAATGGCCATGATCTCTCTACATTTTCTTACATTGAGTACATTTTCTTGAACTCAGCAATGAAACCTGGGAAACTTGCTATATGACCACGATGTGCCCTCCCACTTCATGCTCTCTGTTGATTTTGATAGGTCTTCTTTCTGTCATGGAAAATGAGAACTCAAGACATTTCCATGACAACCTAAGTTTAGGCCCTACACTATATTATTTTTTTCTCCCCATGGTATTTCTAGAGCCTAGCATGTTGCTTAGAACTTAGGAAGCACATAGTAAGTGCTTTTTTATTTGAACAGAGGAACTAATAATAATGTTGAAGTGAGTGTACTTAAATTACAGCCCATAGACAGAAATCTCCCCACATTCTAACAAATCGTCATTCAAATTCCCGGGAAATACTGGTTCTACCTTGAGATCAACGTAATAATAGTCATGTCTTAAATGCAAACTAATATGCTGCATTTTTTCCAATTTTTTTCATAGTCATTAAAGTAAAGCTCAGCTTCTCAAATGAAATTACATCAGAATATTTTGCAGTATATTTTTTAAAATTTCAATTTTTCAATGTATTTATCTTTTATAAGCTGTGATTTCAATTGGGTTCATTTTAAATGACTTTGAATCATTCACATTTATATAGTCTTTTAAATCTTATCATCTCAAAGTCCATTTATTTATTTCCAACGTAGGGCAGGATGAAATTATTGTTGTCATTTCATGGATACCAAAATAAATACCTGTAAATATATATTCTTTGTTAAACCAATTAGCCAAGGGGAATTTGAGAATCAGGATTAAATCCATTCTTCTTCTTCTAAGAAATCACATTTTCATTCACAAAAATCTATTAGTCTGTCTTAATTTTAGTCACTTTCATGAAACACCCAACTTTTGCTTATTGAACCTTAAATGGAAATGAGTGTAAGAATTGCTTCACCCACCAACCCATTTTCAAGGCCATTGGATATGGCCAATTGCTGATAAATCAATTGACCATAAGTCAGTAGGAACCAGAAATGTGTTTGATGAAAAGTTTGAAGCCTATATGGCTATCTGTTTCAAAAAGTTTTAGCCCATTTAAATTAACTAAAGGACTATAAGGAATGCTGGCAGGAGCATGCTGCCTAACCATTCCACAATGAAAGACTGCTTTGTGGAAAACTATTATGTCTGGATATGTCACCCCAACTTCGTTTATAAACACCAAATTTAATATATCATAATCAAAATGTATGAAACCAAGATAAGCCACCTTTGCCTTTGAAATCAGATAATTCCATTTGCTTTTGCTATGGTTCATGGTTGCAGCTTAGTGACCTGATAATTATTCCCACAGAGAAAGTAACCTCAGCAAGGAGAAAGTTCTGGAAAAGAAACCAAAAATCACACTTTTTGCATTATTTTATTTGTTGTTATTTTTCAAAAAAAAAATTTTTTTATCATTTGTTTTATAGATGAATCAGAAAATGTTTGATGAAACAAAAACCATACATTTAAATAAAAGAACTTATGTCAACTCTCTCATTTGAAAATGTTCTGGCCTAAGGGTGCATTTTTCCAGCTTCATTTTTGCTGGTGCAAGGTCAAGGCTCCTACTGAACGCTGTTTCCTGAAATGAGGATGCCTCATTTGTAATCTAAGTAAAGTCACCAAGGACCATAAATCCTCTCCTGACCTCCTTGGGGCTCAGCTCTATGCTCTGTTAGCCAGCTAAGCAGAGCGTAGTGAAGACTCATCTAACCCTGGATACATATATTTCCAGTGATACCTGCCTAGAGTCACACTTATGAGGGGACTTACAGAGAATGGGAGCAGAATCCCCTCTTCAATTATCCAACTTTATTAACACTCTCTCCATCAGGGGAATGCCACAATTAAAACCTCCAATGACCCCATTATGCTTTCCTTCCTGATTTACATTTGCTCACTTCACCACGCTGTTGTACCACATTTACCACTTCGTAGCACTCACAATTTTAACAAAAACAGAGATGTACAAAATGTATTGGAATTAGAATACTTTTTATTAATTTTTTTTCTTCTAAATATATGAGATGGGCAGCTTCCTAGGCATAAGGCTTCTTTACTTATACTATGAATATAGGAAGATCTTCCCTCTAATTCTTGAGTTTTATGAATTTAAGAAAAATATCTTTTTATGGTAGCTCAACAATGATGCTGACCCTTCTGGGGTATGTTTTGTAACAAATATCCAAGGAGAAACTCATGTCAACTCGATTTTTTCCTGACCTCTTTGGCCTCCCCTAGGTACTTCAGGCCAATTGCTAAGGTTTTTTCCTAACATGATTTCCTAACATTCTGTAGGTCACTAGACCTACCTCTTCAAATACTCTCAGTCTTCTCTCTAGTTATAAGAATCCCTGAAGGCCATTTTATTATTTCTTGTCTATTGTTTTCTCTGGCAAGTCATAGCTATTTTCATTATATCTGATTATCATGTTTGATGGGATATAATGGTCTAAATTTGAACTTTTTCACAGACAAAAATTTTCTCTAATTTCATGTTTGAGAAATCTTGCTTTATTTTTGATGGAAGTTCCTACAACCTTAATGCTGACTTTGGCACATATTAATAGTTTCTCTCTCGGATCTCTCCAAGAACAAATATCCCCATGGAGAGGCTTGCCCTATGACAACTGTATCTTGACATCTCATCACTGGAGATTGATGAATCTCCTTCCAGATATTTTATTCATGTGTTTAATAACCACCACTAAATTCCTTTCCCCAGACTTGGCTTGTCTTATATCATTAAGACAACTCCACACCCAATTCCCTAGCGGCAAGCTCTATGTGTTCTAATCCGTGCATATTATTGTTGCAGGAAGATGAGGCCCAGTAGAGAAAAGGAACAGCCAAACACTCAAAGTGTTTAAAAGAGGAAGAGCTTTGGCTCCGTGCCCATAGTACAGTGGTTACAGCGCCAGCCACATACACCAAGGATAGCAGGTTCAAACCTGGCCCGAGCCAGTTAAAACAACAATGACAACTGCAACAAAAAATAGCCCAGTATTGTGGTGGGCACCTGTAGTCCCAGCTACTCGGGAGGCTGAGGCAAGAGAACTGCTTAAGCCCAAGAGTTGGAGTTTGCTGTGAGCTGTGATGTGTGATGCTATAGCACTCTACCATGGGTGACAAAGTGAGACTCTGTCTCAAAAAAAAAAAAAAAAAAAAAAAAGAGGAAGGACTTTATTTCAGCTGGCAGAGCAACAGCACAGAAGAATTCAAAATGGCCATGCTCCCCACCCAACTGGCTCAGTCTTCTCCTTTTTCTCTCTAGTCAAAAAGTTCCAGCCCACAGGTACGTTTCTCATTGGTGAGTCTGAATCAAACTGGAGAAGTGGGCTCTGGCTTTTATAGAACTTGGACTTTTACAGAAATGGAAGCATGCATTAGTTTCCAGGTCCCAGGAGGTTAAGTTTCTACAAATTCCTAAGAGCTGAGTCACCATGGGGACCATCTCACAGGTGTATCCTTGGAGGTCTCCTTGAGAAGACCTCTGTTCTCTTAGACTTCACTTTTTCTGGGTATCCTCTCTCGCTATCATAAAGAGCTATAATGGACATTGGAAACTAAGAAAAGGAGGGGGGAGGAATAAAAATATTCCTATCAAGTACAATGTACACTATTCTATTATTGAAAGCTCAGCACCAGTCCATAACCCACTTCAGAAGGACAAGGAGAAGGAAAGAGAAGTTTATTACTTTGCCAGCAAAGGAGAAAAAATGGAGGACTATCATCTCAAAAACCAAATTTCCCATTCGTAAACAGAAACAGAGCTTTTACAGAAAGGGCCCTTGGTTCTTGTCATTTAACTGCAGTTGATGGTTCCCTAAAGACAATTCTGAGACTTCCACCCACCTGAGAGACCCACTCAGGCCTCCTCTGGCCAGGCTCTGGGCTTTCCTCTCCCTCTGAACAGTACAGCTGAACCATTTCCTATAGCGCAAAGAACAAAAGACAGTTCCCTGCCCCTCTTGACCGAAACTGGAACAGCAATGCAGTAGGGGAAGTTTTAAAGAGGTAGAAAACATTTTTGCTGTTTTTTGTTTTAGTTTTAGTTTAGTTTAGTTTAGTTTTGTTTTGTTTTTCAGGCCATTCCCTCTGTTACAATTCTGGTGACAGGTCGTCTGAAATATCTGACTTCAGCATGATATAATTCATCCATATAACAAAAAACACTTAAATTTTTAAAAATAAATTTTAAAAATAAGTCTTTTTATCTGATTTAACATTCCCCAAATCTTTGCATTAGCTTTCAATACTTCTTCCCATTGGCGAGACCCATATGAGAGAAGTAACTCCTTCCCTGTTTGGTATCTGCCATGCACAGCCATTACTGTTTTTCCAAGTGCCATTTGCACATTTGCACACTTCTTTATCATATTTGTCCCATGCCAACAGAGATCTGAAAGTGATAGTGTTAAAAGTAGGCCCAGGAAAATTGACCTCTGTAATTGCTTCCTCTCACTGAGCATGATAATGAACCCCCACACCTCTCTCTTTCAGCTCCTTTGAAATTCAAGTGTTTATCCTTTAGCAAGCCTATTCCCCTATTGCATTAGATCTCTTTAAATGGGTAACACATTCAATTAAGAACTCAAACCAATTTCCTCAGGACACACTCGGGATGGACATGAAAAGCTTGGTACACATCCAGAAGTTTGGTACACGTCCAAAAGGAAGAAGGTGCAGACAGTGAAAGGTGTGGTTGTTGAAGTTAAAGAAACTTGGGTTGGAAACTCAGTTTTGCTATTTACCAACTACAAGATGTTGAGCAAGTTTCTTAAACTTCTGGGGCTTCAATTTCTCTATCTATAAAGTGAAGGTTGTAAGAAAACTACCTTAAGGTCTGGCTTTGTGCATGTGAAGCACATTTAGCATAACACTTTCCATATAATAAGAATGAAAAATCACTATCAATAAAACTTCACATTTTACATTTGACCACTTACCGTAGATTTACAGTCATGTTATACTTGAGGGTGACATACGATGTTATGACCAAGCATATTTTTAAAGGAACATTTTCAAAATATACATTAATAATTAGAATATCATGGAAAATTTCATAGTAGTTGAAAGAGGCTCAGAGAAACTAGTTAGCTGTTTGAGGTTCCGTAGTCGGTTTGTAGAGTCTTGCACAAGACTCAGGCTGCCTGACTCCCAGTTAAGTGCTCTTCTGTAGAACTGGAAGCAATCAATAATTTTCATTTCTGGAAAAACTGCATTTTTGGGCAATAGAATTAATTCTATATGCTTAACTTAAAAAGCAAACTGAATGGCTTTGAGAATAAAAATATTCAAGTTTTGAGGTAAAATGCCCATCAGCTGCAAGGTAGCTACAGTCACGGCCAATGTCTAAGTCTGCTCTACCTCCTCCACTCAGCACAGACCATTGTGTTATAATAGAGTCATTTCTTCTCATTGAACTTTTTCTTTGTTGTTATTACTGAGCATTGTAATTAAACATTCTTCCTGAATCTGCTTGGCAGCTGCCACTGTGTTCTTAGGAACCATTCATAGCCCTGTGCATTATTATCCTAATCCTCTGTTATAAAGAAAACTACTTAATGCCAAAAATCAGATACAAATACTGAAAAAGCTTTACATTTGGTTTTATTAGAATGACATATTAGGAGTCCAATTCTTTAAGACACTAGGACCTCTGTTAGGTTAAAATAAGCATGCAATTTTGAGTTCTACTTGAGTTATATTCAGCTTATGTGTTAACTTCAACATAGCTTGGGAAGAATTCGCTGCGCTGAATATTCATATGGCATGCATGATACAGACACTGAACCCAATTTAGTAAATGAATACTTGTAATTTCACCAAAGCCCCCTGAGAGATTATTATGCAGATTTATGAAAGAATATCACTGAAGCAATTCTTGGCTATGACTTCAGTCACCAAGGACTTAAAAGTGTATAAAACCTCAAATAATTTTCTACATATTTACTGCTGCTTGTTTCATCTTCTGAACTTTTCTGACATTACTTCTCACTCTGTTTTATCTCTAATTTTCCCTTTAATATTCTTGCCCTTGAGCAAAGAGCCAGCATCATAACACCTATGTGCACTGCCAAGTTCCTCCTGACAATATCCTGGCTGCCATAATGCCAGCAATCTGTTCCAATCCTGTCATTGCAAAATCTCATTAAAGGCAAAAGGATGCCTGGTCACAAGTGTGTAGATACACAGAAGAGGGGGCTTGCATTTCCAGGAGTCCCTATGCCCTATGTCGAGTCTCTGATGTCTTCAAAGAAATCCGATATGGGCAAAAAGTTGGGCCCAGAGAACAGAAGCTAGTGTTGGTTGTGCAAATTGCAGTATAGATACCTAACATTTATTCTCTTGAAGGCTGATAACATGTTACAGAAACCAGTTTCTGAAACAGCACATTTTCCCAGAGCCTTTGCAAAGAGAAAAGAAACATAGCCTGGTGGAGTAAAGAATGGAGTGCATTCTAGGGGACTTAGATTCTAGGTTAAGCCTGTAACTATGTCATGGTCTCCCTGCAAAAGTCACTTAGACTTTCTGTGCTTCCTATTTCCTGGTCATCAGAATACCCAGATCTTCAATTCTGTGATAATTTTCTACAATGTACAACTAGAATTGTACAATTTTATAGGTGGCAAACTCCAACTCACACTACAAATTAGCAAGAGACCCAGAAATGTCAACTTCCAGGAAATTCAGCTCATGACATGACACACTCTTAAGTCTATGTAACAATTCAGTTCAGACTTAACAAATTATCATCACATCTTGGTGAATGTGTGCAGGAGATTTATTGCAAACTCCAAATAATTTTGGGGAAAATCTCTTTATGACAACTTGTAGAATCATCTTACAAACATTCATCTCTCTATTTTTACTTCTTTCTATAGCCCACTGGAATTATCTCAATTTTTCTGGGATTAAAACCAAAACGATACTGCTATATGGATATATACCACAACAGAGAGTTACAGTTACCATCTTGGGCTTTGGAATGAAGCAGCCAATGGCAGCCTTTTCACTTTTCCTAACTTTTCTGTGTCTAAATTAAACTAGTACTTACGTCTTTGAGTAGGTATGAAAATTAACAAGATAACACAGGTAAAGTTCCTAGGACTGAGCCTGGTGGCATTTAATAATGCTTAATAAACTTAAGTATTAGTATTGTTACTACAAAAAAATTTCATTGCAATTTTTGTGAAAATTGGTCTAAGGAAGAGATACCGTTGTACTAGCAAGAAACTTTCGGAAAGGCTCAGCACCCGTAGACTAGCGATTAGGGCACCAGTCACATGCACCAGGGTTGGTGGGCTTGAATCTGGCCCAGGCCTGCTAAACAACAATGACAACAACAACAACAATAAAAAAATAGCTGGGCATTGTGGTGGGTGCCTGTAGTCCCAGCTACTCAGAAGGCTGAGGCAAGAGAATCCCTTAAGCCCAAACTTGAGGTTGCTGTGAGCTGTGACGCCACATCACTCTACTGAGGGTGACACAGTAAAAAACTCTGTCTCAAAAAAAAAAAAAAAAGAAAGAAAAGAAATGAAATGAAACTTCAGGGAAAATAGAGATGGTTGAAGAGAGATTGAATAGAACTGGTTTTTCTCTTGGGGTTGGTACATGTAGATACATAACCTTGACTGAGCAATTTAACTTTTTGAAGCGTCAATTTTTTCATTGGTAAAACAGAGATAGTACTGATGTTTACCTGGCAATGAAGTAAGATAATACATGTACATGTGATAAAAGATACTGAAAGAAACTTTTTGTGTCCATCTGAAATTGAGAATGAAGCTCAACTTCAGGGACCAAGACTTAGAACCTCATCTTTATAGGAGAACAGTCAGTAATTGTGCTGACTAATGTGGGTCCCTTTAGGGCTCATAAAAAGGGGCAAAGACAGACTGACCACAATCAACCATAATTTCTAGACACCTGCTTAGCAACATGTGGTGTGTAAGTCAGCGGCAGCAATATCACCTGTTAGAAAAGCAGAATTTCAGGTCCTTACCTTAAGAGTACAGAGTTAGAATCATTATAACAAGCTCCTGGGTGACTCCCTGGCATGCTAAGGTTTGATTAACACTTTCCCAGACCATCTATATGGACTCAAGTTTATATGAACAAAAAAGCAAGTGAGCTCAGAAAAAAAGGAAGAAATCTTCAGAGAAATGAGCTTTCAGCTCATGGAGGTGAGGAGACATGACCATGTGTTGCTCCCTTTGCTGGCATGCTATAACTAAGGTGGGGAGGAGTTCATTAGGTAGGTCACTGAATGAATCATTTGAGAAGATTAGAGATCACTGCAAGAAGGGGTCATTGGCACTTTATGTAGCTAACTTTTGGGTCAGTTTGTAACCATCTGGGACAAGAAAGAAGAAACTAGAGAGAGGGAATAGAGTGGACAGAGATGGAACATCTTACAGGGTAGTCTGCACACCCTGCATTGTGCAAGACTCAGACAGCTAAGTTTCTGCATGCCAAGAAGCTGTGCTGGACATGGCCAAGCTTGAGCTGCTGTCTTGCTAGCTCCCTGCCCCAGAGTGCTGTCCTATGCTCAAAGACTCTGAAAGATGCAGGGGAACCGAGGGAACGGGAAGTTGCTTAACCAAATTCAATCTTGTGCTCGCCTACATCAGGGAATGTTAAAATGGAGAAGTTTCTATGGTACTGTCTGAAGAATGCTCCTATATTCATTTGAATTTTAAACTTGACAATTGTTTAATAATTGAAAATAATGAGAACGTGGTGGAATTTTCTTTAGATGTCATTCACGAAACTGCTGTACAGCAAAGAGCCAAGAGCCAAAATAGCAAGGCTGAAGAAAATGACTGCGGAAAAACAAAGTTGCTCCATGTCAAGACCCAATGAGTTGAGACTGCCTAATAAACTTACTGCTTAATGAAGTGCATGGTGGATAGTAAACACCAATAAATTATAGGTATATTATAAAAGTATTTAAAAACTACAGCAATATTGATTTCAACAAAAAAGTATTGATTCAATACTTTTAAATATTTTATTATAATACATTGAAATAACAGAATAATAACACCAAGAGATACGATCATGAAGAGAGAGAATGAAGAGATGGGGAGAAAATAGAATGACAGACACATCATATTATTAAATAAATGGGTCAATATTTGTGTTGATATGTACATTTATGTTATCTACACATATTCAGGAGAATAGGCCACATGAAAGGTTACCAGAGTGTTTAATTTTGTGAATTATTTTTATTTTGTACTTCTTCTTACCTGTATTTAGTAAATTTTCTTCCATATGTGGAGAGCGCCAAAAAAAATGTATATACAAATTAAGAAAGGAAAAAAATATTAAAATTGTGATGCTCAATATATACTGATAATGTTTGTTATTTTGTATATTGTATATATCTCTTATAATTGCAGAAGTCAAATGTGACTTAAGTACTACAATTTTAATACAATTTTAACAACTTGGAGATTGGTTTCTAAATCCCAGGTACAAAAGAAACCAGGGTTTTTTGAGAAATGGCTAATTCTAAGGCTGGCGCTAGGAACATGTGAGGTGAGCCTGGGTCAGCTTGTCCCAGAAAAGAAGAAGAGAACGCTGATAGACTGATGGAGGCATGTTGAAGCCAGCTCTAAGAAGCTACCACTAGCCAAATCTAAGCATTATCAATAGGATTTCCTTTTATTTGACCACAAAAACAGATAATGATAATAAAGGTTTTTAACACATTGAATAAAATAGAAATATGAGTCTGTTCTGATACAAATATTTTAAAAAGAAGAAAAAATTCTTTCTTATAATAGCAAACCAAACCAATAAACGTAGAAGAAATAACATATTGAGAAAATCACCACTAAGAAATTGCCATGTAAGTAGTTGATTCAGGCAAGTATCACTGCAGATGTTCAAATTATAGGTAAAAGTTTGAGGAATACTGAGATAATTACATAATCTCAAATTATCTCCTCTGAAGATACTTATTAAATGCAAAGGTTAAAATGGTAACTTAATTATAGAAAAACCTGGGAGATACTAAGTAATCAAAGATACCATACCTAGTGACAGGACAAAGGGCTATTATCACCTTTCCTGATATTGTGCCTCTGTGTTGTTCCTGCCAAAATTCATTATCTGAATATCAATATGAGACATCAGAAAAGTCCATACTGAGAAGTAGTCTACAAAGTAACTGACCTATAATTTTTCCAAGTATCAAGGTCATCAAGGTCAAATAAAGACTGAGACTCTCTTCCGTATTAAAGATGACAAAAGAAGCCAGGCATGGTGGTACACACCTGCAGTCCCAACTACCTAATAGGCTGAGGCAGGAGTAGTGTTGGAAGCCAAGAGTTTGGCTCTGGAGTGAACTATGATATTAATTTCTGATTTTACTATTTACCCTGTGGTTATATAAGAGAATGTTCTGTTTTAGAAAACATGTAGTGAATTATTTAGAGATAGAAAGTCACTGTATCAATAATTGCTCGCTCTCTGAAAATTCAGAAAACATCTGAATGGGGTGTGTGTCTACACAGCTGTACACTTACAGGAAAAGAAATTCAGTAAAAATTAACATCTGGGTGAAATATATATTGGAGTTCTGAATACTACATGTGTGACTTTTCTGTGTGTCTGAGATTATGCAAAACGTTCAAAAAAATAAAAGACAGCTTTCAACACTTTACATGCCCTTTTGCAGTTTTCTGGCAGCTTTGATTGGAAACTTTAGGAAAGACAGAAAAGCTCAAAGCTCCTGTCCCAGTTCCCATCCAGGACCTAAACTGCACAACCACAGCAAGGGATGAAACTTGGTTTCAACATTATGTACCCGATATGCACAGACATGCCATTTCCTCCTGTCACTTCTCTGCTGCTGAATCCAGGAGGCTGGGCAGGAAGTATCTCTCCCTTTCGGATTATACTCATCCGGGCTGGTACAGCTTTTCCTGAGCTAAATCCCTTCTTCCTCAAAGGAGGGAAATTAGCCGCATTTTGTAGTAGGCTATTTCCATTTTAAATGTTCTCCAGGTAAAGATCTACAGGGTTCACAGTCCTGTGCTCACTTCACATTTCTTCTATGTAAGTGAGGAAGCCGTGAAGAAAGGAATAAGCAAGCCAAACACCCTCAGTTTATGTCCTAGTTCTCTCTTTGGGAAAATCACTTGACCTTTTCATTTCATTTTTCACCCCTAAAATAATAATTTATTCAGAACCATTGTTGTCTCCTACATATTGCGTCCTGGGAACTTGGCACGAGCAAGACAGGGGCCCGACTCTCAGGAGCTTTGCATTTTGTGGGAGGGGCGGCACATGGGATGCACTGGTTTGCAGCCCCAGCAGAAGGCCCAACGAGCTTCCACCTGTCCTCTGTCCCTTCTGCTCATTAAAATGTCAGATAGTCCTTTCTATTAATAGCTGAGGTCCCTGGCTCTCAGAGCTATCAGTAGCCAGCCCATGTGGCATCAGTGTCAGTTTGTTAAAGTTCTCCTCTGGGGATTTCCCCTCTTGTGTAAAGGGAAGAAACACACTGGATTTGTGCAGCACCTTTCCTCTTGAATCACTGTGAGGTAGCTGGAGCAGCAGCAGCCATTCTGACCACTTCACCTTTTTAACTTCTGTTTCCACATCTTTAAAATGGAGCCATCCACATCTGTGACAAAGAAAAATTATAGACATGCACACGGAGCACTTTATGAGCTTATATTTTGGTCATTATTTATTTATTTATATGACCAAAGGAAAAAAACCTTCATTCTCTGCTCTGTCTTCTCTTCCTGGCATGTTTTATGTATAGTTGAGGTGAATAGTACTGTAAGTCAGGCGTCCTAAACCCCTGGTTCTGGATGATTACCTTGGGGATTAAGTAAATCTTTTTAATGTGAAGATGAAAAAGGAACAAATCACAATGTGTGTAACTTATAAACAGCATGTTTCTTGGGGGACAGCTTCTTCCCCTCTATTCCCCTAAGAATAGAAAAGTCTTGGCCCGCCAACATTACTCAGAAAACGTTACCTCCTGAGCTAGCCATCGCCAAGTTGGTTATCAGGGAGGCACTAAATCTGCTGTGGGTCCTAACCCCGCCTTTTGAATGACCTCATCTTGGCCTCTCCTGGCTGAGCCAACAGAGGACAGGGCAAGCCCAGTAATGACTGAAGCTTGACCTGGAAAGATGTTTTCAACCAGGAGGCCCCAGGGCAATAGTGGTCCCTTACAATGACACTGACATCCTTCCTGGCCTTCCCTCCAATATCAACTTCTATACCCATGGGGCCCTTGGGAGAAATAATTTGCTTGCTTCTACCCAAGAGTTTCCATAGTAAAGCTGCTGTTTCTGGGCAAATAAATAAATAATAGCAAGAAAGAAAACCGAAGTGAGCTAGAATTGGCAGAGGCTTGTGACCTTAAAGAGGCCTGGCTCGACTTTGTAGCTTGTGGTGACCAATGCTTTTTCTGAGTACATTTGCATTATCATAATGGTTGTTTGGTGAGAGTAGGGTGGGGCCCAATCGCTAAGGCAGCTCAGTGTGTGGGCTCCAGCCAGCCAGCCAGCCGGCCGGCCGGCAGCATTCAGGTCTTAAGGACATGGAGCTTTGCCGGGGACTTCAGTGCTGTGCGAAGTCACCTAAGGTGAAGTCAGATGACTCAGCTCTTTTCTTGGCTGCATTTCACAAAGCTTTACATAGACACGTGCCTCTGACAACCTCCTTCCTTCCAAGGGTTGTACAGGCCCCTAAGGAAGCCCACCGCTTCGTGACCAATGGCACAGGCACCCACATTTTCCCATCCTGTTCAGCCTCCCTGGTCCTGGATTTCCAGCTCAGCAAATGCTCCCAGCAGACTGTTAAAATGAACTGTCATCCCTGTCATTCTGCTCAGAATGGGAACCTCTCCCTGCTTGACTGGAGACGCATGGGTGTCCCGAAGTTTGGCACAAAGCCTTGTGAAAAGAGGCCAAGTTTCTATCTCTGTGACTTTATATATTCTACTTGGATACCCTCCTGTGTCCCCCACTGACCCCTCCCCCCCCACTGGAATACTGCTGAAGAGACCATCTGCCACAAATGCCCATACCCAGTGATCAAAATATTTCAGCTTCTTTCCCAGCTTGGTGTCAGCAACGAAATATGTAAGGCTTGCAAACCGGCCTTTCAGTATTTAAGCCTCATTAAAAGCCAGGTGACATTGCCATCCTATTTGGCTCTGCTAATCATATCCAGAAGATGTGACATTTCATGATGAACTTCTCCTCATCAGACAAAAATTGAGTCTAAATATGAAAGGATTTGAGAAGAGGCGCAGCTGTGGTCTTGTGCTTTGCCATATTATGTCACAAAGATAAAAACTAAACAAACGACAAACAATGGCCCTGGCAAGGCCACAGAAGCTGGGCGGATCTTGGATGTCAGGGAGAGCCACCAGCTTTAGAAAGCAAGCACCTGTTCTCAGTGGTCAGTGCCTCACACACATACCCACATAACACACTTAGACACCAATAGCAAGCAGGCTGCTCTTCCAGTCACACTCAAAGTCTTTCTGGTGTGAAGAGAAAAAGGAACAAATCACAATGTGTGTGAATTATAAGCAGTATGCTTCTTAGGGAACAGCTTCCTCCCCTCTATTCCCCTAAGAACAGAAAAGTCTCAGCACACTGACCTTGCTCAGAAAACATTATCTGCTGAGCCAGCCATGGCCAAGTTCATTATCAGGTAGGCACACTACTCAGTGGTCAGTGAAGGCCAAACTACAGATTCAAGGTTTTCCTCTAACTGAGGTCTATGTTAACATTGCTCACTTTCATTTCAAATATCTGGTTCTGAGAAAAAGAATAGTCATTTTGGCTTGGCATGGTGGCTCACACCTGTCATCCTAACACTCTGGGAGGCCAAGGTGGCAGGATCACTTGAGTGAGCTTAGGAGTTCTGAGATCAGCCTGAGTAAGGGCAATATCCTGTTTCTACTAAAAACAGAAAAATCAGTTGTGTGTTGTGGCGGGGACCTATCGTCCCAGTTACTAGAGAGGCTGAGGCAGGGGGATCATTTGAGCCCAAAAGTCTGAGGCTGCTCTGAGCAAGGCTAATGCCACTATACTGTAGTCTATGGCAACAGAGTGAGACTCTTTAAAAAAAAAATGTTTCAGTAAAAGAATGGTCATTTTGGGGCAACACCTGTGGCTCAAAGGATTAGGGTGCCAGCCCCATATACCAGAGATGGCGGGTTCAAACCCAGCCCAGGCCAAAAACTGCAAAAAAAAAAAAAATGGTCATTTTGAACTTTGACCCCTGGAAAACTGCTCATGTGGATAATGAAACAGTTACAACAGACCATAATTACACTTAAATAAATTCCACCCCGTAAATATGTGAGACTTCTTCAGGGCCCTCTCATTTAATCGCAAGAATAGTGCCTCAGTGATGGGCCTCTAGGAGCCCAATATTTGACAACCTATGCAGGGGTGGCGAACACGCGGCTAGAGCCGCATGCGGCTCCCGGCCAAAATGAATTTCGGCTCTTTGCCTCTTATCATTATTTTGTGTACTGTGGCTCTTTGCCAAGTTTGGATTTTGTTATGCTGCTTCTGAGGAGGGAC
>CAUYPK010104276.1:0-10778 GCA_963574355.1 Loris lydekkerianus | reverse complement strand
GTTTATCTATTTTATTGATCTTTTCAGAAAACCGACTTTTGGATTTATTGATCTGTTGTATAATTCTTTTATTTTCAATTAATTTAATTTTGCTCTTATTTTGGTTATTTCTTTTCTTCTGCTGGGTTTGGGGTTGAAGTGTTCTTTTTTCTCCAGTTGCTTGAGATGTTCCATTAAGTTATTAACTTCGTCTCTTTTCATTTTCTTGAGGAAGGCTTGCACTGCTATAAATTTCCATTTTAGGACTGCCTTTGCAGTATCCCAGAGGTTCTGGTAGTTCATGTCTTGATTGTTGTTTTGTTCCAAAAATTTGGTGATTTTCTTCTTAATCTCATCTATAACCCATGTATCCTTCAGCATAAGGTTGTTTAGCTTCCATGTTTTTGTAGGGGTATGCATGTTCCTGTTGTTATTTATTTCAACTTTTATTCCAAGATGATCTGAGAAGATGCAAGAAATAATTTCTATTTTTAAAAATTTTCTGAGGTTAGATCTCCAACTACTATTGAAGTGGAGGAAATTGAGTTGCTCATGTCTGTTAGAGTTTCTCTTATAAATTGAGGTGCGCTGTGGTTGGGTACATTAATATTAATAATTGAGATCTCATCATATTGAGTATTACCTTTAATGAATATGAAGTGTCCATCTTTATACTTAATTATTTTGTTTGGTTTAGAGCCTATTGCATCTACGAACAGGATTGCAATGCCTGCTTTTTTCTGCTTTCCATTTGCCTGGAATATGGATGAACATCCTCTCACCTTGAGTCTATATTTGTGTTTTAATGTCAGATGCGATTCTTGGATGCAGCAGATATCTGGCTTGAGTTCTTGTATCCAGTCAGCTAACCTGTGCCTCTTTAGAGGACAATTTAAACCATTCACATTAATTGAGAATATTAATAAGCCTTTCAAGAGTCCAGTGGACATTTTAAATTGTTTTGTGAATGTGGAAGTTGGAATTTAATCAAAAATTTTTTTGTTGTGTTTACTTTTGTGGTGGAGAATTATGGTGATCTTTATTGAGGCTAGGTCTAAGAATGTCCTGGAGAGCTGGTTTAGTTGTGGCAAATTTCTTCAACATGTGAATGTCATTGAAGTATTTAATTTCTCCATCATAAATGAAGGTCAGGTTAGCTGGGTACAGGGTCCTGGGTTGAAAGTTATTTTGTTTTAGGAGATTAAAAGTCATTGACCATCCTCTTCTAGCTTGAAATGTTTCAGCAGAGAGATCTGCAGTTATTCTAATATTCTTCCTCTTGTAGGTAATGGTTTTCTTTCATCTGGCAGCTTTCAGAATTTTCTCCTTTATATTAACTTTAGTGATATTGATTATGATGTGTCTGGGGGATGTCTTATTCGGGTTGAGTCATGCTGGAGTTCTGAAACTGTCTGTTATCTGAATTTCGGAATCTCTGACATATCTGGAAAGTTCTCCTTCATAATCTCATGGAGAAGAGACTCTGTGCCTTGTGAAGCCACTTCACCATTTTCAGGGATCTCTATAAAACAAATATTGTTTTTTTTTTTAAAATTATCCTAGAGCTCTCTGAGGGAGTGGTCTGTTTTTGCTCTCCATTTCTCTTCTTCTTTGAGGGTTTGGGAGCATTCAAAAGCTTTGTCTTTAATGTCATAAATCCTTTTTTCTGCTTGCTTCATTCTGTTAACTGAGGGATTTTACTGTGTTTCTCAGATCTTTGAGGGCTGCAACTTCTTGTTTCAATGTGTCAAAATCTTTGGTCATTTGGTCTTTGAATTCATTGAATTCTTGAGATATCTTTTGGGTTGCTGTTTGAAATTCTAATTCAATTTTATTTGCTATCCAGATTCTGAATTCAATTTCTGACATCTCAGCTATTTGTTTGTGCATGGGATCTTATGCTGTGTTTGCCCCATTGATCATTGGGGAAATTGATCTACTCTGATTATTCATTTTTCCAGAGTTTTTCTGTTGATTTTGCCTCATGATTGTTTTTTACCATTGCCTCTGGCCATCCTCAGAGTTGGGGAGGTGTCTCTCCAAGATTATACCCTAGCGGGATCACTCTATTGTTGCTGGATCTTTGTAGGGAGTGACCCTGTGTAGTTCTTGTGGGGCTGCCCCAGCCAGGAAGTTCTGGTTGTGGAAGCAGCTCTGGGGTGTGACACACCCTGACCCAGCAACAGGGCAGGAGGTGTTGTGCACAGTTCTGGGAGTTACTGGTGCCCAGTGACTTTGGCACAGAGAGCCTGAGGTTCCAGTAGTCTCTGGCCAGGAGAAGAGCTCTACGCAGAGGCACAGAGGGCTCCAGAGGGCACGTGGCTACCAGAGTCCCTGGCTAGATGAGCTGGCTGGTGTGGAGGTAGGGAGGGTATAGGAGGGAGTACAAAGTTCCTGGTCAGGACATGTAGAGGCCCAGCAGGTTCACATTGTGGGTCGGTGGTCACGGCGCAAGTTCTTATGGAGTTTCGAGTGGCCCTAAGCCCAGGAGTTTGAGGTTGCTACGAGCTGTGATGCCACGGCACTCTACCCAGGGCAACAGTTCCAGGTTTCAGTGTGCCAAAACCGGTCTCACTCCTCCCCTGAGGGTTAAGGCTGTAAGACAGCTCAGTCCCCGCCTTTAGGCTGCTGCAGTCACCAGATTACTAGCTCCCACCCAATCCTTGCTCTGCAACCCTGAGGGCGGAGCTTGCCAGGGCAGTTCTCTCACAATGGCTCCCTGCGGCCCACAGCCGAAGACTATTAGCTCCGTCCAGTTCAGTGGCTCAGTCTGGGGCCCTAGACAATGCCCAAAGTTCTCCACACTCCTGGTCAAGCTCTCCCCAAGGCAGTTCAACTGAGTGCCAAGTCCAAAAACACCGAAACAGTTCACAGGTAAGGCCTTTCCAGTTTGCAGTCTCACTGCTGCTTGTACTTATGCCTGCCAGCAGGATTAGGTCGAAGGAACACATGCAACCACTTGGAGTTTTCCACTGTTTTTGGCCGCCTCTTGGGATCTAGAAGTTCCTTGCTGGCTCCCTGTATCCTCAAAGGGATGATTATAGGCAGAGCCCACCAGCCAGAGATTCCTGGAGTCTTATCTCCCCAGACTCACGGTGCTCATTTGTAGGGATGCTGTTACTCAGCCACCATCTTGCTCCACCTCCCTGCAGATGATTTTAGATCTTTCTTTTTCTCTAGATTTTTACTGTGAATTTCTGGTTTCAACTGTCTATCCAGAGTTCTCAGTTCTGTTATGAATCCAGGAAAATTAATTGATTTTCAATATGACCAAAGTTTTTTGATCTAATAATTAGAAGGGTAATATTAAAACTTTTAAAATCTAAGCCAAAGTTTTGTCAGACATCATTTTAACATCTTGTAAGTATCTAATCAATAATCAATATTAAAAAGCATATGGAAGACTGATACTGAAGAAAAATTGTGTGAAATATTTTGAAATAAAAACCCGACTTCTGGGCAGAGCCTGTGGCTCAAAGGAGTAGGGCGCCAGCCCCTTATGCCGGAGGTGGTGGGTTCAAACCTGGCCCTGGCCAAAAACTGCAAAAACAAAAACAAAAACAAAAACAAACTTGACTTTCTCATAAAATTGTAGAATACCATATAAATTACTGGGAGGTAAATATGAGAAATAAATAGTGAAGGCTATTTGAGGGTGAACTCCTTTCTTAATGTTTTTGGTAAAAGGCAGTCATTTGTTATTTGTTTTCAACTACAGAACTAGCTTGAAAGAAGTGCATATGGTGACCTATAAAATATTTGTTGTCTCTTGAAAGACTGCAGAAATTTTGTTAATCTATCCCCCATGCTAGTTGTTATACCTCTTTAGTAATATGATTAAGTTAAAGAGATTTTATTATTTCTACAAATTAAATAATTATATATATATTAAAGCTCCTCTCTATAGGTCTCTCAGAGAATATTACACCATAAACTCTTAATTTTAATTCTTGAAATAAATTTCCTTCCAAAACACTTCAACTCCTACTGCTCCCTAATTCAGAGTTCACTGACTCCCACTTAAATCATAATTTAATGAGTATAATCATTGTTCATAATAATTTTCCTTTAAAACTTTTGGTGACTTCAAGGTATAAAAATAGATATATTGTTATTTTTCCAAACATTGATTACTTTTGATTTTTTTTTTCTTCTGCTTTTGTCTCTGCTTTCATTTTAAGACTTCTTCAAGCAAAAAACTTCCATAAGCAAATTTCTTAAATATTTGTTTATACTAAATGTATTTAAGGTAATTCATGCTGTGTTCTATAAAGGCACATGTAAATTAAACTTGGACTCTACTTTGACCTATGTAACTACCCATCTGTCTAAGTCCTCTGTTAAGCTTCTTAAAGCTATAAATGTGCTGTGTGGTTGTGTTCTTATAATAGTTATTATTAAATGAGGACTATGAAATAAGAAAAACAAGTCTGTTAGTAATTAAAGTGATAAATAGTATAAAAGTATGGGCTTGACTCCTTCTTTCCTAATTGCATACTATGGACCTTTAGGACGTGACTGTTAGGATGATCGTTCCTGGCCATCTATTACATATTTTATTTACTCAGATACCGTTGTTCTTACTCCTTGGCTTTTGATTAATTTCTGTTCTAGTCAAGAGACTAGAAATTTGACTTTGACATAGCAAAATAATACTTTTTTACAGAATGTTAGTGAATTTGCACAGTTGTTTGGATGGCATCTTGGTAGAAAATGACACTTTGGGGGCAATCCCAAGACTGGTGATTATTGTATTTTTAGTAAAATAAATAGTCTAATTAAGTTGACATTATATTTACTTTAAAATAGAAAATATGTGAAATATCTAAAGAGAACTATGTTTAAGATTTAGTTAATAGATTCTTAGTAATAAAAATAAGCATGAATGTATCAAGCAGTCTAATGTGCTTTCAGAATGCACTAAGACTTTTCTGTCCCGTATCTCACGGAAATCCCTTAATAAACTTAAGACTTACGAATTTTCATTAACTCGATTTTATAGATCATGAATTAAGACTCAAAGATTAATTGAGTTATCAATTAATTAATTGATAATTAAATTTCTCTAAATCAGAAAGCAAACAAGTGTTTGAACCGTGATTCTCACTCAAGCACTATGATACCAGAACCATCATTTTAACCATTACTTGATACTGCCCCTCAATACTTGTCTTATTACGTCCCCTTGGAAACATTTAAGAAGGTAATTTACGACATGGTATTTTGCTGGTCAGTTTTATAGCAAGTTTTGTGCCATGTTTTAGTACAGTGACACCCGTAGGAGCTATTAAGTCTTCTAGGACCGTTTTTTCCTGAATTAAATAGCTCTTATCCTCCGTAGAATATGCTACGAATCTTGATCTGTATTTTTAGACCTCTATAGGACTTAACCACACTAAAATACTTAGAGTCTCTCAAAATATGACTTATGTACTAGTTATGCCAAAGAAATGCTAAGCTCTGAATAAATACAAAAGCACTATCAAGTGGAATAAGTATAGCTTTTGTAACATATTCTGCTGAATTACTTGTTTTGTACTTTTTAAAGAAAATTTTAAAGGCTTTTGACACATAGTAGGCACGGAAGTACTCACTTTCCAGTGTTGTCACAGCTTTTTACACATGCTATCTTCCCTTCATGAACATCATAAGGAATCACTATTCTGAATCTGCTTTTATAATTCCCATGCATCTTTTCATATTCAATATGCATGTATTCTTAAATAGTCTATACATTCATTTTCCTGTTTATATATTATATAAGTGAAATGAAGGTAATTATATTCTGCAATTTATTTATATCTCTCTATAATGTTTATGAGATCCATCCAAATTCTATACATGTTTCTCCTCATATATTTAAAGACGGGTACTGTTCTCTTATGTAGATATACCAAGTATATGTGTTTATTTCATCTTTTATATTAAAGACATTTTGGTGCTAAACATTCCTTTATAATTTCTTTTTGCATATATGCAAATGTTTCTTTTATATTACCATATATACTCGAGTATAAGCCGAGTTTTTTCGGCACAAAATTTGTGCCGAAAAACCCGAACTTGGCACAAATTTTGTGCCGAAAAAACTCAACCTATACTCGAGTATATACAGTATTCATAATTGCAAAAATTCTCACTAAAATGATTGTACCATTTTGGGGGAACCTCATTTCAGCCTCTTGGCCACCTCTTTACCACAACCTGGTAAAATCTCATGTTTCCTTTAATGGGAGAGATCGATCTGAGGCAGCGTCTCCTGTATTCCCTCTTGGCCTTTCCTGTCCCATTTGAGAAAAGGACTTTGTCAATTCACAGAGAACATATTCACTGGTCTAGTTATAGCCGTAGAGAAAACTGGTATTTAAGAACTGCAGCAACTGTGTAAGTCTTTTTGCTTTAGATAGTCTATTGTTGTTTACATAAGCCACTTCTTCCAATTCGATTTGTATTACCCTAATGATATTTCCATCCCTTTGATAACTCCTCTAACTTAAATATTAAGTAGTCTCAATTCTGCTGCCTTGTAGTACTGGGGGAAGTACCCCCAGGGGAAAAGCCCTATAGATTTAGTGGGATCACCTTCTTTTAGTGTTGAAATTCATTCAGTTCTTCTCTTCTTTTGGTCACTTTCCACTGCTTTCAAACATTTATGTTTTGTCACTCTCTGTACAAGATTTCTTTTTGTGTAAGATTAGTAAAAATAATGCAACCAGTCTTTCTCTGAATAAATTTCAATTACCCCTATAAAATCATATTCCTTAAATAACTGTTTGATTTTTGAGTTGTTTCCCAGAAACGGTGGATTTTTTGTTAAGACAAAGAGTTGAAATTCTGAAGGCCCCTGGAAAGATGTCCTGATGCCAAGATTCACCATCCTGCACAAGGGCCCCCAGGGCAAGTGGCTTCCTATGAGCTTTACCATAACCTGGTAAAACCACATGTTTCCTTTAGTGGGAAAGATGGATCTGAGGCAGCTTCTTCTGTATTCCCAGAAAGACATGTATTGTTGTACATACTCCTTTCTTTCTTGGGAATCTTATTTGTCTCAGTAATTAGATCTTTGTACAATGAGCAATTAGATTTAGACCAACATCTCCTTAAGGTTTCAGCAACAATAGGATACTGTGTACATTATAGTCTTTAGCTGAAATTCCTACCTAGTTTTAATTGTTTGTTTTGCTGGATAGAATTAAATAACATTACTTATTTATGTTATATCCGATGCAGTTTTTAAATATGGCTGGCTGGCTTCATTATCACTAATGTATTATAAGTATGAACATTTATGAACATAGTATTTAGTATACTTAAAATAGCTTTTTAATTAAAGTTGTCTTTACTTAACTACTTTTTAGTTGTTTGCATATTTACACTTAGGTCTTTGTACTTAATAAAAGGAGGTTGATAAAAGATTGCAGATAAAAGTTGGAATGTTTTTTGATTGGTATATATTCAGTCAATATTAGCAGACATTTTTCTTTGTTTATTTTAAGCAAACTTTAGTTCTTGAAATACATCTTTTCAGTAATTTATTATACTGATATCAGCAATAAGAAATCACCGGAATAATCACCATATATAAATTACTCTTGAGTAGTTTTCATTGAAGTAATTTTTTATTCTGCCTGAAGGACAAGAGCTTGGAATCTCCGTGGGTCTGTTCTTCACAAAGTTTTTTTTTTTTTTTTTTTTGTTTTTTGTAGAGACAAAGTCTCACTATATCACCATTGGTAGAGTGCTGTGACATCACAGCTCACAGCAAGCTCCAGTTCTTGGGCTTAGGTGATTCTCTTACCTCAGCCTCCTGAGTAGCTGGGACTACAGGTGCCTGCCACAATGCCTGGATATTTTTTTTGTTGCAGTTTGGCTGGGGCCAGGTTTGAACCCGCCACCCTCAGTATATGGGCCCAGCACTCTACCCACTGAGCCACAGGCACCACCATGTTCTTCAACATTTTTAACATTGCTCCTGAGATGAGTCAAGATCATTCTCAATAAAAAAGAAAATGTGAATATGAATGTTAGAGAAACATGATATAGCCCTATGCAAACAATACTCATGAAGGGCTCTGGAAGAACTGGAGACACAGTTTGAGATAGACATTTCCTTACTTTGTGAAGAAATTATTCAAGAGAAGAGCTCTTCATGGGAGTTGAGGAAAACCTGGTTTGTGTTAGACAGAATAGACTTCATTTCTAATATTCATTTAATTTGTAACCTGAACATTGTCAGTTTGCTTCCTAAACTTAATCAGTCGAGACTCCGGATTATGTGACTGTATAGACAGAATAGACAGGGTATATATTGAAGCAACATTATGATTACCTTTTATTTCCTTCTTGTTTAACTCGCAATTGACATCTTCCTTCAATTTCTAGGGAGATTTGTTCCACCTTGTGCCAATTAGGGAGGCTCTATTGCTATGTTCTTGGAATTACTCACTCAGCTATCAAAGAGAAGGCATCACATTGCATATTAGCTGTTAAAGTTTCTTCCAGGAGAGACACACATGATTGGCTGATGAAAGTCATGTGGAAGGAATAGGAAGGAATACTCACCATAGGTTCAGAAGGAAAATAAACTGAATAAGGAACTAACTGAATCACTGCAGCATCCAGTGAAATGTCTTACTGTACCTTGTAAGTGAATTCTAACACCTTTTGTTTACATAAGCTGGAGTGCATAATATAAGCCTTTGTTTTAATTAATGAACAGAAACGTTTGGAGTCTGGTGTACTATAAAGTCCCTTTTTGAGGGTATACATGCATGACTATTTTAAGCTGAGAAATACAAGCACTCATAAAAATTAAACAAGTTTTAAATTTCTTATATAACCAATCTGAATATAGTATCATAAAAGTAAAGTGTTCTGTTCTTTTGCATGTTAAAGACACACAGCTTTTGTTTGCTTTGTCTTGAGCAGACTCAAATAATTTTTCAATTAAGTATATATATTTGAAGTGACATTTATGAGAACCTGAACAGTGGAAGATTAAGCTTTCATATAATTTACAGGGCCTTTCTCTTCAGCAATAATAATTTATTTCCAACCCAACTTACGGTTTTCCTAACTTTGGATGGGAATCAGAGATACCTTGAGGAGTCTATGTTTCTTTTAAAAGACAATAACGAGATCTGAGCTGTCCTTGGAGAGAGCTGGAAGTCATAGGGAGCCTAGCAGAGGAGAGACATGGTCATGGCTGAACACTTTAAAGAAGTGAGTAGATGTCCTGTCTGCCAGGACTATCTTGAAAATCCCATGCACCTGAAATGTGGTTGTGTCTGCTGCCTCCGATGCATGGACTCACTACACAAGGAGCCCCTTGAGGAGGGTTTTCTGTGTCCCCTCTGCCCTGAGGTCTCTCAGAAGAGTGATGTCAGCCCCAATTTTCAGCTGAGGGAGCTGGTTTCCAATGTCAAGGTTCTAGAGCCTGTTTTACCGATGAACCCTAGGATGAGGAAGTTCCAAGTGGATATGACCTTGGAAGTGGACACAGACAACAACAATCTCATCATTTCTTATGACCTGAGAAAGTTTCACTGTGGGAGATCCCAACAGAGTAGGGAAGAGCATCCAGAGAGATTCAACTATTCTTTGTATGTCCTGGGTGCCCCTCGGTTCACTTCTGGCTGGCCTTACTGGGAGGTAGATGTGGGTACAAGCATAGAATAGGATGTGGGGGGTTGCAAAGAATCAGTTAATCGGCAAGGGAACATCACACTGTCTTCAGATCTGGGCTTCTGGACTGTGGGTTTGGTCAATGAAGAGTTCTACGCAACCAGCACGATGCCTTTCACCAGCCTCTGGGTGAGCCTCCCATTACACCAGCTGGGGATTTTTCTGGATATGGAGGTGGGAATCATCTCCTTTTACAATGTTGGTGATGGGTCCCATATCTTTACGTTCACTGACATTTCTGCTGCAGAGCCACTGCATGCACTTTTCTCTTCTGCAGATGTAGGGTATGATGACCAGGGCTTTCTGAGTGTCCTCTAAGGAATCCAGGAATCCGCTGTCTCCAAGTTTAAGCTGAGCAATGTCAAAACCTATGGGCCCAGGGTCATCTACCAGAATCCTCTTGTGCTCATCATCAGAGACAATGACTCTTTTGCTTAATGAAGATACAATAAACCAAAGGATTACTTAAGAATTAATTAAATTGAATTAGGGAAAATGACACTTCAGTTATGATGTATTGTCATGTTCTTTTCTTTACAACTTTTGTTTATATTTCTTCCAATAAATAATTTCAACTTTAAAATAAACAAAAAAAAGAAAGAAAAAAATAACATTAAAAATAAGTACTACAGTACTTATTTTCAGTACAGTACTTATTTCTCAGTACTACATCACAAAATCCCCAAACCAGAGATGTTGGCATGGATGTGGAGAAAAGGGAACACTCCTACATTGCTGGTGGGAATGCAAACTAATATGTTCCTTTTGGAAAGGTGTTTGGAGAACACTTAGAGAACTAAAAACAGACCTGTCATTCAATCCTACAATTCCTCTACTAGGTATATATCCAGAGGACCAAAAAATACATTGTAACAAAGATATGTGCACCAGAATATTTATTGCAGCCCAAATCATAATTGCTAAATTATGGAAGAAGCCCAGGTGTCCATTGATCCACAAATGGATTAATAAATTGTGGTATATGTACACCATGGAGCATTATGCAGCCTTAAAGAAAGATGGAGACTTTACCTCTTTCATGTTTACATGGATGGAGCTGGAACATATTCTTCTTAGCAAAGTATCTCAAGAATGGAAGAAAAAGTATCCAATGTACT
>CAUYPK010104275.1:0-11023 GCA_963574355.1 Loris lydekkerianus | reverse complement strand
GAACATAGTACAGAAAAAAAATCATATATATATATATGTGTATATACATACACACACACCCTGTATATAATAAAACATTCCAGAATATCTTGAGTAGTGAGTGACTAGTGACTAGGTGCATAGGCTCTAAAGCCAGACTGTCTGGGTCCAAATCTCAGTTCTACTGTTTGCTAGATGTGTAGCTGCAGGCACATTTCTTAGTCTTCCTGGCCCCTAAACTCGTGGGAGTGATTTGGAGCATTAAATGGAGGCACAGCACTTAAGAAGTGTGGTAGACACACAGTATTTGTCACTAAGTGTTAGCATGATTATCTAAAGCATATTGTGACATGAGAATATGTTGCCAGGAGTAAAAGTTTTCCCTTCATCTATAACCAAGCATCTGTGGATTAGATTTTAGAGACTTTTGAGAGTCTGTTTCTCTGCAAATACTAAAATGCCATGCCAAGAGACTTTAACTGGTTAGACCTCATTCCCTGGATCAATTGATTACATTCTATATTTCCCACCCTTACGGTAACTCCTAAAAATCCTACTTTCCTTAGGTTTCCTTGGGCTCTTCGTTTAGTACTCAAGTTAAGGGCCCTTTGGTCCCGTAAACATTATTTTACATCCTTTTTGGACTGATGGATACTCACTAGTAACTAAGTGTTTTGTAAAAGTTACTACAATTTAGTATTCATAACCAGAGGCATCCTTTCCCAGAACTGAAGGTATACCCTAACAGCCCAATTCAGCCTTCCACAAAGGTGGCTGGCTCCCTTGGAAAGTGGAGAGGCAGCACCAACCTCTTAACTGGGTCTGCTCCGGCAATTAGTTGAACTTCCTGCAGTTTTCATGGAAGACCCTTTATCTGAGTATTATCAACATTGTCAAAAGTTGATTATTGGTTTTCAATTGCTGCTGTTTCTTTTAAATTACAAGTGACTGGGTTTAGCTTCATGATGATGTGTTTAATTCGTTGTAGTTTGTTTGGTTACCTTTTCAATATGGAGTGTTGGTTATTTTCTTCACTAGTATTTAGAAGGTAGATTTGCGTTATACTTGAAACTTGTTTCTTTCACTCATACACTTAACTGCTAAAAAGCATATATCATTCTTTGTTCCCTCTCCAACCTTTTAAAGCGAGACTTTATTGTTATAACTGAATCTGCCTGCCATTCTTCCCTCTCATCCTTCTCTCTTTCTCTCCCCTCACCTACCAGAAAAACTAAGGTAGAGGTGCTAATTTAAAAAAAACAACTTTTAGTTAGGAATATTCTGGATTCCCTTTTATCAGTTCACCATTAATTCCAATTCACAATGAAATTGACCAAAAAAAAAAGTAATGGTAACAAGGAAACAGTGAATTCAACATTTCTCATTTTTACTTTCAAAATTGTCCTGAATTGTGGATTCGATTTTTTTTTTTTTTTTTTTTGCAGTTTTTTGGCCGGGGCTGTGTTTGAAAACACCACCTCCGGCATATGAGGTTGGCACCATCCTGGATTAGATTTTTTTTTTTTTTTTGATCTTTTCTACACATACAAAAAAAATTATTTAAGATAAAAGGGAGTACAAAATGTCCTCATGGAATATTCTTATTTGTTTATCTAAGGTCTTCAGCGTGTGTTGGTACCCTGATCTAACAACTAAGGTGTTTTGTCTTTTTGGTTTTTCCTTTTTTGTTTTTTTTTTGTTTGTTTGTTTTGAGACAGTCTGACTATGTAGCCCTGGGTAGAGTGCCGTAGTGTCACAGCTCACAGCAACCTCAAACTCTTGGGCTTAAGCGATTCTCTTGCCTCATCCTCCCAAGTAGCTGGGACTACAGGGGCCTGCCACAACACCAACTATGTTTTGGTTGTAGTTGTCATTGTTTGGCAGGCCAGGGCTGGATTCGAGCCCGCCAGCTCCAGTGTATGTGGCTGGTGCCCTAGCTGCTAAGCTATAGGCACTGAGCCCAGCTAAGGTGTTTTGTTTTATTTTGCATCACTTTTGCTTTTTATTTTGTTTTACAATTGATATTTGATAAAATACTTTGAATTCTTATATCTTTCTTCCTTTTTAAAGCTATATTTTATTTAATTGCAGTAAACTTTGGTGTTCAGCTGCATGAGTTTAAACAAACATATATAGCCATGTTACTACCACCACAGTCAAGACACAGAAATTTCCATTACCCTCAAAATTCCCTCAGGCATTGTCATCTGCTCAGTCCCAATGTCTGGAAACCACAGCTCTACTTTCTATTCCTATAATTTTGCCTATTCCTGAACTGGATTTTTTTTTTCTTTAGCAGGCCTGGGCCTGATTCGAACCCACCAACCCCATGCACAGGGCTGGTGCTCTAACCATTGAGCCATGGGTGCCCAACCTGAACTGGATTTTAACTGACTATAGGAAGCCGTAATGAAGAGTTCACTTTATACCTCGTACTTTTACGTAATATGTAATATACCTTATACATTACATAATATGATCCCTACTTGAGAACCTATATTCCATAATATCCATAGACAAGATATATGTGTTTTACCAGGTATATGTGAAACTTTTCTGATAAATAAGAACTCTGTAGCATCAATGAATACTATTGTATTTGCTTAAGGATTTGCATAGATTTAAAATTGTGCTTATGTTCGCTGAGGCCATGGTGTTAATTGGTTTATTAGTCAGGTAGAGTGGAAAGCCAGGAATTAGTCAGGATAATTGTCCTTGAACATGGAAATGAAGTGTGGATAACCACATGTGTTACTGTTTGGGCCGATTTCTATCTTTAATGGGTGAGTCAGCATCTTTTTTTTTTTTTTTGAGACAGAGTCTCAAGCTTTCACCCTAGGTAGATAGAGTGCTGTGGCGTCACAGCTGACAGCAATCTCAAACTCTTGGGCTTAAGCAATTGTCTTGCCTCAGCCTCCGGGTAGCTGGGACTAACGGTGCCCGCCACAACAGCCAGCTATTTTGTTGTTGTTGTTGTTGTTGCAGTTGTCATTGTTTTAGCTGGCTTGGGCGGGGTTCAAACCTGCCAGCCTCAGTGTATGTGGCTGGCGCCCTACCCACTGAGCTACAGGCAGCACCACAGCATCCTGATTAATATTTAGAGCAGGCTCTACTGACCTCCTACCTGCATATTATCTTCAGAACTTTAAATAAAATCCTTGATTTCTACCCAGGACAGTAGTATGGGAAGCCTTTTACTTCTCTCACAAAGACCACTCTTGTCCTATCAATTCTTACTTCAAACAAGAAAAATTTTTGTATGCAGGGACTCTTAAACTTAATTTCATGGGGAGATAATCTGCGTTTAAAATTCTTGGAAAAGCGCCTCTAGGCAGAGTAGATGAAGGGACGCTTTAGGAACAAGGAAGAGGACAGGGAGGAAATCAGCTTTTGTTAGGTTTGTGTTTTTAGGGAAAACAAATTCTGAGGAGCCTTTCACATTCATATTGATGCTAATACCATTTCTCCTCCCTTTCACAGTTATTAAAAACCACTTGTACTCATGCTCCTGACTCCCCCCCTCCCCCCCCCACCCGTGAAAGAGTGACTTGGGAGAAAAGATGGTTTTCACACTGTTTTATTTTGGAAATATTTCAAGTATAAAGGAAAGTTGAAAGAGTAGTATAAGGAACACCCATATAAATCTACATCTGTACATCCCACAGTTAGCTTTTGGCCCCGTTTTCCTTTCCCACCCTCCTCTCTGTGTCTGTTACCCCTTTACCGTTTAATGTAAGAGGAAATTACAACATAAACTGGTAAACACGTTACCGTACATCTTTTCCTTAAAAGACATTCTCCTATATAACTGCAATGCTATCACCACACATAAATTTAACATTAATTTAGTGATACCCCATAACATGCAGTCCACATTGAAATTGCCCCAGAATGTTCCTTTTAGCTGGTTGTTTTCTTCCAGGATCCTATCAAGGTTCTTATATTCTCATGTCTATATACTCTTATTTAATTTTGAACAGTCACCCAGCATTTTTTTTCTTTCATAACATTGACATTCTTTTTTTTTTTTTTTTTTAAGAGAGTCTCACTGGGTTGTCCTTGGTAGAGTGCTGTGGCGTCTTAGCTCACAGCAACCTCAAACACTTGTGCTCAAGCAATTCTCTTGCCTCAGCCTCCCAAGTAGCTTGGACCACAGGCACCTGCCCCAACACCTGGCCATTTTTTTAAGATGGGGATCTTGCTCTTGCTCAGGCTGGTCTCGAACCTGTGAACTCAGGCAGTCCACCCACCTTGGCCTCCCAGAGTGTTGGGAATACAGGCGTGAGCCACCGCAACCAGCTGCATTGACATTTTTGAGGAGTCTAGGCCAGTTCTCTTGAAGAATGGCTCATATTCTGGATTTTTCTGATGGTTTCCTTGTGATTAGATTCAGATTTAAATTTTTGGGGCCAGAGGTTGATGGAGGTAGTGCTCTGTGTCTACGACTGCATCGCTTTACATCTAGTGCTTTTTTCCTTATTGGTCATATTAAGAACATTCAGGTTGTGTCTGCCAGATGTTTCCATTGTAAAAGTTCCCCTTTTCCTTTGTAATTAGAGAGTAATTTTTTTGGGGGGGAAACAGTCTCAACTATGTCACCCTCAGTAGAGTGTTTTGGCGTTACAGCTCAGAGCAACCCCAAACTCTTGGGCTTAAGCCATTCTCTTGGCTCAGCCTCTGCAGTAGCTGGGATTACAGGTGCCCACCACAACGCCCAGCTATTTTTTATTGTTGTTGCAGTTATCATTGTTTTAGCTGGCCTGGGCTGGGTTCGAACCTGCCAGCCCTGGTGTATGTGGCCAGCGCCTTAACCACTGAGGTACAGTTGCTGAGCCTAAAGAGTAATTTTTATATTTTGATACCCTGTGAATATCTCATCCTTTAACAACCTTTTACCCCATGGTTTGAGCATCCATTGATGATCCTTGGCTAATTCAGTTATTACATAATAATGATTTTCAAATTCTTCCATCCATTCTGCATGTGTTAGCTCATTTTCTTCTATAAAGAAGAATTGCTACCTCTCTTCCCTCATTTCTTGAATATCACTGTGGACATCCAAGATGATTTTGAATGTACAAAGAATGACAGACACTTCTCTTGACTAAACTGCCTTTGGATACCATTTTTGCCATGGCATTGTTGAAAATAGCAGTGTATAGAAGTGACAGTCCTTTCTCCCTGTAGCAATGTACAATGTAAATTTATGTCTAATAAATACATTTTCCTATTAACCAGCTCTTTTGTGGGAACAAGAAATTGACATAACCAAAATATATAATGTGAATATATATTTTTTTCTGTTTCTTTTTTCTTTTTTGTTAGTTCAATATATGTTGACCTGCAACTGTCTGTTCATGTGGCACATATTTGCCAGAGCATCTAATGGTACAAAGCATGTGTGATGCTTAACAGAAGAGGGAAAGGCAATTAAAGGGGATATAAATATGCATTTGCCACAGTGTTTTGGGGTATTGTATCTTCACATGGTTCTCAGTAGAGCAGCATAGAATTCCGTTCAAGATTTAGTACCTGGGCATTGTCCTAATTAGGCCTTGTTTACTTATAGCAGAGACTCTATCACTCTCAAACAAATTAAAGGGTCAGAAGATTGAAGATATTTCAAGGATCAGCCTGCAAGTTCCCATGGAAATCACTTTTGTCCTTTTTAAGACTACTTCGTATGTATTTTAATACTAAAATAATAGATAATCCTGAGTTGTTTCCTTTACCTCTTTGGGCATATTCCTCATCTATAACCTAAAGTTAAAACAGGTTATCTGAAGAGTTATTTATCCCCACATTTCTTTGAGTAGATGCTAAATGTTACAAAGTCAGAAAGGGAAATGGATTACTGTACTTATTACAAAGTGTGGTCGTTATCAGCAAAGTCTTAACCTGATATTCTGGGTAATAACTCTTATAACAGAGCTATAAAATAATGGAAAACAGTCTTGTACATAGAGTGGCATTTCACATGAGACCAACCATTCTCTCGATAGAAGTAGCACTCACTGAGAGCAGGATGTGAAAAAACATTTTGTGAAACCTCATATAAACAATCCCTTTTGCCCCTCCATTATAGTTTCCCGAGTAGCTCAAAGGTAAAACATAAGCATCTCGTGTCTAAGGATCAGAATGTCACCTTTCCTCTGTTTTATTTGTCACATGTAGATTTTGTAGAGTTTTGAAGAGTTTTTTTATCACTCATTTGATTTTCATAAAAACTGGGATTGTTTGGAGGAAGAGTCATTAATATTCTTTACAACTTGTTCTTGTTCCTCCTTTTATGTCCGTTGCTAGTGCCGACTTCTCTCTTATGTAAAATATTCCACTGATGCCCTTGGTAGATTTAGAGGTTGTTAAAGAAATTGTAATAACAACTCAGGGAACAGTCAGGAACTGCTCGTCCTATGCTGTCTGACCCTGACTAGCCATTCTCCTTGTAGTTTTAAATCTTTGTGTACAGGCTGTAATTCACAAAACAGTTTTGATCAATTTAAATTTAGCAAATCTTTCTGAATGCGAGGGCTTTTCACAATCAGAGCCAGAAAAGTTGAGCTATCAGCTCTTAATGCCATTATCTATTAACAATGGCAGCAATATTGACATGGTCATTTGGATTTATGAAAGGAACATTTACTAGTGAAAATAGCAACAAAAAATGGCCAGGAAGAAGAGATTAACCTTTCTTTCTTTTTGCAATTTTTGGCCAGGGCTGAGTTTGAACCTGCCACCTTTGGCATCTAGGTCCGGTGCCCTACTCCTTGAGCCACAGGCACCACCCAAGATTAACCTTTCTAAAAAAATTCTGTGGTTTCCCCCAAGTGTTTTCCATTAATTTACCTTTTTCCGTCAATAAGAATGTTTGGAAATTCTACTCATCAGTATCCATATATGTATTCAATGTTTGTATAGTTATTATTTTTTCTCTAAATGGTCATGAGCTCTACTAAATAAAATTAAAACGTACACTCTCACGTACACATATGCATGCATAAACACACACACACACACACACACACTCACTCTTGTCTAGCTGACCTGCTTTACCTTGCTTGGGATTGTTATTTGCCATGGTTAGATAAATAAATTTCTACTGCTGTTTATCCTGAAATACATTGCGTAGAGATGCCTATTTGAGAAGCGACTTGATTTCATGTCAGGGGCTACAAGTCTAGCGCATTACCTTATGACTTCTAGTGTGGAGCTTTTTATTAGTCTTTTTTGTTCTGTCTATCCATGATACATGAACCAGTGCGATTTTTCTTTTCCAATTAGCAATTGAACACACCCGTCATGGCTTCCCAGTTTCTGTATTGTAGAGGATTGTTGCCTGCTTTTGGTGCCCTGCAAGGCTTTCAGGGAAGTCTGTTGTTTAGTGAACAGTGATGAACCATTGCTGGTTCTTAGTTTTAACAAATGAACCATGTGATTATGGTAAGATGTTAACAAAGGGGAGTGTCTCTCAACCTTGGCACTGCTGACACTTTGGCTGAGATAATTGTAATTCTTTGTTGTTGAGAGAGGGCCCATGTATTGTAGGATTTTTTTAGTAGGATCCTAGCCTCTGTCTACTAAATACTAGTAGCATTCCACCCCCCTATCCCCACTTATGACAGCCAAAAACTTCTCCTATGAAAGTTGCAGATATCAGGATGAAGTCATTGTTTGTCAGACACAAACAGACTGGGGACAGAAGAGCAGGAAGGGAGGAGGGTCATGCTTACTTGTCTGAAATGAAGACTTTCTCAAGGACTTCCTAAAATAATCCCACAAGAATTTTTTTCTTTATGACTCCAGCAATTCAGATAAGATGCTGTCAAAAGAATACCTACCCAGTTCTGGAAAGAACATCTCCACCAATGAACTGACATAAACTCTAACTTTGAGTTTCTAAAACCAATGATGTGTTTCCAAGCAGCTTATACAGGCCTCTTCTTTTGCCAATAAAAATTTTCCCTTGCCTTCCCCTCTTTAGATGTATACGTAGTTTGCCATAGCTCTGCATCTTGGGTTATACTTATTTCTAATTCCTGAAAAAAATTCAACATATTCAGAGATTCTTTGCTCTGATGTTTTTTTGTTGACACTCCAAACATGGTCAGATGTCCTCTGAGGAACAGCATTGTCCCTGGTTGAGAATCACTGTTAGGTTCCCTTCGAGGCCCCCAGTGTGACTTTTGTACATTCCTATATTTTAAGCCAGATCATCATAAACACACCTTCTATGTCTGGACATAGTCTGTTAGCCTTTTGTGTGTGATACCATCACAGTCAAACCAACAGGGAGACATTTACTTTAATCTATAAAGTAAACTTTGGACAGTTTGAGAATGTGATTATTTTCTCTTCTCCTCAGATAATCTCTGGAAGTCTAATTTTTTGCTCTTCAACAAGACTAGACATTTTTTAAAATTCTAATTTCATTCAGATTTTATAATCCTCTTACTGCAATCACATTTCAGTGTAATTCCCACTTACTATTTAATTCAGCAGACTTTTACAGAGGGTCCAAAAGCATATAGTGCCTGTCTTTATACAGGCAGAAACTTCAGTTTAGGAAGGAAACTAAGGCAATATAGTCAAGTATTGTTCCAGGATGGTGGTTTCTTCTTATCTGAGAATTACTGGGCACAATCTCTAAATAATGTTCACTTCTCTATATACAGTTGCCCCTTGAATAACATGAGTTTGAACTGTTTGGGTCCGCTTATACATAGATTTTTTCTGACCAAATGTGGATCAAAAATATAGTATTCTTGAAACCTGAGTATATAGTGGGCCAGCTTTTGTTTACACAGGTTCTGCAGGGATATCTTTGGGACTTGAGTAGGCATGGATTTTGGTATACATGGCAGGGGCAGTAGGTCTGGAACCAATCCCTTGTGTATACCAAGAGACAACTAAACTAATAATTTCTTTTATTTATTTTTCTTTTTTTTTTTTTTTTTTGAGACAGAGTCTCACTATATTGCCCTTGATAGAGTGCTGTATCATAGCAACCTCATGCTCTTGGGCTATGTGATTCTCTTGCCTCAGCCTCCCAAGTAGCTGGGACTATAGGAGCCCGACACAATACCCACCTTTTTTTTTTTTTTTTTTTTCTTCTTCTTCTGTAGAGACAGTCTCACTTTATCACCCTCGGTAGAGTGCCGTGGCATCATACAGCTCATAGCAACCTCCAGTTCCTGGGCTTAAGTGATTCTCTTGCCTCAGCCTCCCAAGTAGCTGGGACTACAGGCGCCCATCACAACGCCCAGCTATTTTTTTGTTGCAGTTTGACTGGGGTCGGGTTTGAACCGGCCACCCTTGGTATATGGGGCCAGCGCCCTACTCACTGAGCCACAGGTGCCGCCCTTTCGTTGTTGTTGTTGTTGTTCCTGTTCCATTTGTCATTGTTGTTTAGCAGGCCCGGGCCAGGTTCAAACCCACCAGCCCCACTGTATGTGGCCAGTGCCCTAACCACTGAGGTATGGGTGCTGAGCCTGAAGTCATCATTTCAATTTAGTAGATACTGACATGGTTTTTATAAACCTCACGATTGAGATACCAATCACCTTCTCTTTCAAAATAGAGTGTATATGTTTCTAGTAACTGGGATGCCAGTCTTGCTGAGAAATCTTCCGATTGCATTTCTTGCATATCCATGAATTGATACTATTATTTTGAGAGATAACTGAGTATTCAGACTGATCCCTGGCATCCAGTTGGCCAAACCAAAGCAGAACCAACAAACAACAAAACCCAGGGCTAGATGCCTTTCTTAGAGATTTTACTTAGATGGCTTGAAACTGGCATTTAGGGGTGAGGGCAAGGTCAGCTTTGATATTGAGAAAAGAATATATCTGAAGCCTATGTGTATCTGAACAAATAAGGGTTACCTACAAAGGTTGTCTCAATTCAATGAATGCCACCATACTTGTCTTTTGACTTCAAAAACTTCCTCCTCTTCCAATCTTTCCCTATGTTTTTTCTAGAATGATTAAGACGTAATTTTAGCTGGGCTTTAGTTCTAGTTCTGTTAGAATTGTATAGGAGATTGTCTGATTTTTCATTCTTCTTTATTGCCAGACAAAAGGAGAGGGAATATACACTAGGATATAGAATAGTTTGTTATAAAAATGAAAGAGGAAACAGAATGAGAATATGAAGCCCCATATCTTCTCGTCTTCAGTGCTGTCAGTTGGCATAAGTGAGCAATTTGGAAAGAGCCAAAATGATGGATCTTGCATCTTAGGAACCAGAAAGAAACTTGAGAATTTCCAGCCTTTAAGCACAGGAGAATCGATAGTATTTTGAAAAAGGCAAACATTTGACAACTTCCCTTGCTAATTCACGCTAATGCTTTAACAACTTTCAGCTTAAGGAAATTCTTCCTTAGGAGTTACAACCTAAATTCTTCATGCTGCTTAAGCCTGTTTCTTCTTGTTCTGTCCTCAGAACAAGGGAGGGATGGAACAGCTGGTCACAGGTTCCCCCCTATACAAGAGCCATTCACATAATCGAAAACTTATTAAATCATCCCTTCAGCTGCTCTTTCTTACTTGTTTTCTTCTCTTTCTCTTTTTTTGTTTTCATGGCTAAATAATCCCAATTACCTTAAGCTGTTCTCAGGTCTTTCAGACCCTTTAATTATCATTATGTCTTTCTGCCAAGTTTCCTCTAAGTTCTGACTCAGTTGTAGCCACCAGAATTAGACACTGTTTTCCAAGAAGGGTTTAGACCAGTGATTTTTCAACTGGTGTGCTGTGGCATACTGGTATGCCCTAAGAGGATCTTAGGTGTGCCCAGAAAATTTTTATAGATCATTAATTAAATTATTTTCAAGAGAAGTTCAAAGCATAGTAAGTATATTCTTTCTTTCTTTTTTTTTAAAATTAATTAATTTATTTATTTATTGTGGAGAAGGGGCAGGGAAAGAAGGCAGGGGAAGAGGTGCGTGACAGGGTCGGGCCAGTGGCATGGTACCACATTGGCTGTATCTAGGTAGAGGCAGTTTCAGGCCGGGCCTTGCTGAGTCGTTGCTACGCGGAAGTAGCTC
>CAUYPK010104274.1:0-19726 GCA_963574355.1 Loris lydekkerianus | reverse complement strand
GGGGCATCTTACAAGGGTAAGGGTGAAACTCAGCAAATGTGAAATGTAAATGTCATGCTACGGTAGCTAGGAAAATGCCAGGAAGGCTATGTTGACTATTGGGATGAAAATGTGTCAAATGGTCTGTAAAGCTAGTGTATGATGCCCCATGATCATATTAATGTATGCAGCTATGATTTAATAATAATAATAATAAAAAAAGAAAATTGTAAGTTGTATGTTGAAAATATCTTAAGCTGAAAATGTACTTTCAGGTTTATTGGGGTATAACTGCCCTGTAAGTCAAGGACCATCTGAATAGTTTTCTTAGTCTACTCATCTGTAAAAGAGATAAATACACATGGATTACTATGAGGGACAAATGAAATTACCTATGAAATACTTTGAAAAGCCAAAAAAAAAATATTGAAAACAGAAGATTGCTTTAATGTCAATAAATTCCTACATTCACAAAGTCATGAATGTCATTTGTATTCTCATAAGGAGCAAAAATGTGTATGGCATTATTATTAGCACTTAGAATAGTGCATGGCCCATAGCCCATGCTAAATGAATCTTTGAACTATTTGTCTATGTTCACATGACATTGGTTCTCTACTTCATTGTTCTTTTTTCTCCTCTTCCCTGTTGCCTCTGACATCATGCTCTCTGCAATGACAGCAAACCCTGGAGATGAACCTCACCAACCTGGTTAAGCGCAACAGCGAACTAGAAAATCAAATGGCCAAACTAATACAGATCTGCCAGCAGGTTGAGGTATGTAACAGAAACATTTATTATTCTTTCAGAGGACCGGGATCATTGATCCTTTAGGGGATTTCATTTTTGTCAGAGTGTAGCTCAGTTATTTGGAGAGAATGAATGAATGATAGTTCTAGGAAGTCTTATTCCTTTAAGATGCTTGTTCCAAAAAAAGTGACAGATATCTATGGTTAAAAAAATTGGGTTGTGATGATGGATTGGGGGAACAACAGTCCAAGGGACAATTCTTTCTCCTTTCTAAACAGTAGGCAATGTGTGAATCAGACAGAAAGGATGCTTCTTCCTTCATCAAACTGGACATTATCACTCCTTAAAGAGATTACTGGGGTGTCATAGGGAAGTTGGGAATCCTTGGGTGAGTTTCATTCAGTGTAATATTATTTTTGTAAGGTCACTATCAGGACTGCTTCTCCTCTTCCTAGCCTTTCCTCCCTTCCTCCCCTGCCTGTGGTCCTGTTTATTCTATGCACCCCCACCTGATCCTCACTCATCACCTTTCTGCTTACTCTTGTCATCAACAAATGATATCTGTCTCGAAGTTGTCTGTGAATTGTAAAGTGCTGTGTGAGTGTGAGACTTTAAAAAATTCTTAATGTACATCAAATCTTACAGCAGAGCTTAGAATAAGTGGATAATAAAAGAAAGATGTTACCACTCTTTCTTTCTCAAGACCACGAAACTAGCAGTAGGTAGCATTTGGTTTTGTGTTGATTTTGTTGAAGGGCTGATGGCAGAGCTTCAGGTGTAAGCAAGTTGGGTAAAATACTATAGGATTACTGATGGTAGTGGTTGGATAAAAATGTTTCAATTCTATTTAGAGCCTGATAATCTGATCTTACTTGTATGACATATAAATGTAACAGTTCAAAGTTCATTTTCTTTGCAGCTTGGTGCCCATTGCTCAGTGGTTAGGGGGCCGGCCACATACACTGAGGCAGGTGGGTTTGAACCTGGTCCTGACCTAATGGACAACAATGATAACTGCAACAAAAAAATAGCCAGGCATCATGGTGGGCGCCTGTAGTCCCAGTTCCTCGGGAGGTTGAGGCAAGAGAATCGCTTAAACCTAAGAGTTTGAGGTTGCTGTGAACTGTTATGCCACGGCACTCTACCAAGGGTGACATAGTGAGACACTGTCGCAAAAAAAAAAAATTATTTTATTTTAAGTAATAAAATAATTTTATGAACATCTCATAACTTAATCTTACCTGAGAATTCCTATTTAAGAGACTATGGAGAATTTTATAAGGCAAATAATCCTCTTACTATATGAGTTACCCTCCACCCTCTACTCATTTGAATTTCTTAAAATAATGGGATTCTTCAAGTATAGTGTATTTATATGATGAATATGCCATAGAAATGTAATTCCTGTTGGGCACTACATTTGTGGAAGAGAGTGGTGCTATATGTAGGGTATATTAGATATTGGCTAAACTCAGATATGAGATTGGAGAATGAGGTATGGGATTTGGGCAGAAGCCTGAGGAATGAAAAGAAAGAACACTGGAATGTGAGTTGGAAAACTTGGATCTAGACTTGGCTTTTCTGTTAACTGGTAGTATGAACATGTATAATTCATTCAGCCTCTCAGCTTCAGTGTCCTTACCTATGAAATGAGGAATTGAACTGACTACATGACCTTCCGCTTCTTTCCAGATTTCATGGGTCTTGATTCTATGAATGGTTAACTTTCTTTATTCTGTTCATTTTTTTTCTCCTATCTCATCCTTTCCAAGATGGGGAGAAACAACATAGAAAATATTTTGGAGTGGTTTTCAGCTAATCAGAATCCCTCTATGTTTCATTCTGTCAGAGTTTCTGATTATGCTGTTAGATTACAGTGAAAGAAATCCACACTGGTGAAGGGACAAGAGAGTATTGTAAGCAGGAGACAAGATAATGGATCCCTGGGTTTAAAATTTGCATGATTGAAGGCGAGGTAACAGCTAATAGTGAATAAAATGTAGCTAGAAATTATAATCATCACCTTCCTCATTCTCATCAAAATGATTATTAAATACAGAGCAACAAGTTGTAGTCACAATAGCAAAGCAAACAGTTTATTTTAATTGCTCATCCACTTTAGGACCCTTAAAATGTCTTATCTCTCCATCCCTGAGGTGCTTATCACCCTTACCAGCCTCACCCAATCATACCCTGTTCTAACCTTTCCCAGCCTATCCTGCCAATCAAGCTTTTACATTCAGAGCCCTACTCTTTTCAAAAAGTGGAAGGAGCAAGTTTCCTAAAACAACCCATCATTGTGTTAATAGACTCAAACTGTGGCCTTTTAGGTAACAGGCAGTGTTTTAACAGTGCCTTTCTGAAGTTCAGTGTTCCCGGCTGAGTCTTAAATAAGGTGACACTAGTGCTGCCATATATAAGTAAAGCAGGAAGAAAGAATAGCCCCATTATGAGCCAGCTAAGTAGATATTTAAGAATCACCCATAGGGGTGTATGTAGGCTACTGTCTGCTCTAGTTACACAAAAGGTAAACTTTTACCGATACCTCTTTATGTCTGGCATTATCCCAAGTGCAAAGAAAACAGCATAGACACAGTATCTACCCCCAAATCCACCCTGATGGGTGGATATACATGTACAGGAAATACAGACAATGGAATAAAAACATTAACTAAGAACTGGGAAAAAATAATGAGCTATCAGTTTAGGATTCTTTGACAGGAATTCTAGAGGATGGTTTATGGAAGACCATGGCTGTCCTCCATGACATCATCCCTTCTGAAAGGTTAGGGACGTGCCTTTAATTTCCTCTTAATAATAGGGTGATTCCAGGCTACTTATTATACTCGTTCAACACAGAGCCTGTGTGTCCAAAAGCCTTTAGGACGAGCCTCAAGATTAGAAATGTAGTTAATGAAGGGACTGAGATTTCATAAATACTTTATAAAATGAATAAAGAGTAGGAGACTGGCAGTCATGAGAACCAGACACTCATGAAGGGTGATTTGGAAGTTTTTCATTTCATCTAATCCAGATTAGTGTATAGGGAATGACTATATTCACAGTGTATGTAAACCAGGCATTGGGCGGTGTGTGTGTGTGTGTGTGTGTGTGTGTGTGTGTGTGTGTGTGTGTATGTGGAGGATGCCGGGCTAAGGCACTTCTGAGAAAACTGGAATAGACTATTTTCCTGCCAAACCTGTTCCCCTTCCTTATTGTCTGCAAATGTTTTTGTCACAGATTGGCTTTTCATAAAGGGACGGTAAATACCGCCTCCCTATGCTAGTCCTTTCTCCTTGTTCTCTATTCTCTTCACAAAGTAAACAAAGCTGCAGTCTTCCTATTATTACAGAAACAGAGATTAAGATCACTAGGGATTCCATAGCTGAATTCTGTGGTAAGGTAGATTGTTTTAGTTGCTGCCCAGTTTTCAGAATTCAGTAGATGGCAGCGGAAAATATTTTCTCTCAGGACTGGAGAGCATGGGAAGGAGGTAGAAGCAACCCCAAGACTACCTATAGTCAGGTTAAGGAAGGGAACGTTTTGACCTTGCTACTGTGGCCACTTGATCTCTCTCTATAGCTTTTGTCTTGGCTCATCAGGCATCCTTTGTTTACATTTCCAAAGGAAACTTCTGTATAATGCATAGCCAAGGGAAAATGTATACCAACAGATGGATACTTCCTCTTGGCTTTCAAGACTTCATGGTTTTTGTGACTAATAAGCATTCCTGAAGCATAGTGAGGGGAAAAGTAATTATTTAGTGATTAGTTGGTTAACAATATTTCTTGAGCCTACACTATGTACTCAGTATGGTGGGCAATTTGTGGGCTCCAAAAGAAATATACCTGGTTGATGACTCCAGGAACTTTCAGTCTAGTTAGGGAAAACAAAGTATCTAGTGAGGAGGATTATTTATAAAACAGCATGAGACCCAGGGAGTACAAACAAATGTAGCATGCCCCTTCCAATTTTACTTACTTAGTGGTGTTATTAGCTTTTAGGGCACTGAGCATATTAAAACACTTTCTTGGGTATTTTGGGTGCCATCTTCTTTTGTGCCTCTCCAGAACTGCTACAGTACAATGGGTTAATCCATCCCTGAAGCTGCATGGGTAGTTTGATTTCCTTCTGGCACTTTCCAAGTTTAGCAGAAAGAAGAGAGAAAGGAGATGAGTTAAAGAGGTGGGGAGGCGTCTCTTAGTTTGGGAAGTGTTAACATTCTGTCTTGCCCATAGGTCTTAGCTTCAAGCACTTATGGAAGTCTTTCTTTCTTGCTTATTTATTTATTTATTTAGTAAGACTCTCGCCTGGGTAGAGCATGCTAGGTGGAGTGTGGTAGCATCTCATAGCTCACAGCAACCTCAATCTCCTGGACTCAAGCTACCCTCCTGCCTCAGCTGCCCCGATAGCTGGGACTACAGATGCCCACCACAAGGCTGGCTAGTTATTGATTTTTAAGTAGAGACAAGGTCCTGCTCTTGATTAGGTTGGAAATCTTTCTCTTCAGAGTTCAAATGTTAAGTGCAGTGGTGTTCTGCCCTTTCTGCTCCTATTGCTCACAGGAAGGATACTTGGTTTGAGAAGGGAAGAATCGTGGAGTCTGATTGCTTCTCCACGTGTAAAGAAACAGGGATTTCAAAAGAAATTAATTTTAAAAATCACTGCTATGAATGATTTCAGCAGATTATTCTTTAAAGGTTTTAGGGTGGTTGAGCTAAAAGAAGGAATGGAGTCTAATCCATTAAAGCCCAAACATGTTTGTTGGAGAAGCCCTCTGCAAACACTGAGGATATAATACGTATAAAATGAAGGATTGATTAGAGTGAAGTGAGTGTAATCAGGGAAACTTTAGTGGAGAAAATGCCTTTTATCCAAATGTTAAAGGAGAAAAAAATTACTCTCTCTGCAGAGATAAACAGCAGAGATACTAGAGGCAGTGGAAATGAATAAATTCTATGGGCAAAATGGTACCTTAAGCACTGGGTGTATAAAGATAAATAGGAAAATGGCTCTCACCCTCAAGGAAGGCACAGATTGGTGAGAACCTGACAGGTAAAATGGTGAATAGAATGTGAAGTGATAATTATTATAATGAAGGCAAATTCAAGGTGACTAGCTCTCCTGAAGGAAGAAACACCTAAGTTGTCTTGAGGAACTAGCTAACTTGAAGGAAGAAGCACTTAAGTCTGCCTGAGGAACTTAGGAAAGATGATAGAGTAGAAATAAAAATCAAGTTATCTCGAAATAAGAGTAAAATTTTGTCTATCTGAGGAACTTAGGAAAGATAATAGAGTGGAAATAAAAATCAAGTTATCTTGAAAGAAGAATAAAATTTTGCCAACAAAAATCAGATAAGGGCTTGGCACTCGTAGCTCAGTGAGTAGGGCGCCAGCCACATACACCAAGGCTGGCAGGTTCGAGCCCGGCCTGGGCCTGCTAAACAACAACAGTTGCAACAACAACAACAAAAAATAGCCAGATGTTGTGGCAGGCACCTGTAGTCCCAGCTCCTTGGGAGGCTGAGGCAAGAGAATAGCTTAAGCCCAAGAGTTTGAGGTTGCTGTGAGCTGTGATGCTATGGCACTCTACCGAGGGCTACATAGTGACACTTGGTCTCAAAAAAAAATAAAATAAAATAAGATAAGGGAGTGAAGGGGACCACGTTTAGGAACACAGAAGAATAATCAGCATAGAGATGTTCAGGGAACCACCAGAAGTTTGGTTTGGCCAGAATGTAAGATGTGAGAATCATTGCAAGAGGTGAGTGTGGAGAAGTAGCTCTGGACCAGATAATGAAAGGTTTTTAATGCCAAGTATAGGTGCTTGGACTTTATCCTGAAGTGTCTAGGGAGCCATGGAAAGCTTTTGAGCAGGTGAATAACTGGATAAATTTTTCATTTAAGAAGGATTTCTATGACTATAGTATGGAAGATGGAGCAAGGTCAAAAATAAAAGCAGAGACTCATTTCATTTAGACTTCTATTCATCCAGGGAGTGATGAAGGCCTAACCTGAGATAGCAGCAGTAGGATTAGGGAGAAAAAGATAAATTCAAAAATTTGCTAAGTGGAAGAATTAGTATTACTTGTCAACCAGTTAATGGGTGAAGGGGGTGAGAGATTTCTGACTTGGGTGACTGAATGGATTTGTTACCTTCAACTGGGTTAGGAAATACAAATGCAAGCTCTTTTTAGATATATGAGGTTTATTGTGCTGAACTCAGAGAGTCTAGTAGAAACTGCCCAGTAGGCAGCTGGCTGGCTTGATCTGGAGGTCAGGACAGAGGTCTGGGAAAGGGATAGACTTGGAAGTTTTTGGCATCTCATTAACACTTAAAGCCAGGAAGAATGTGTAGAATGAGAAGAGCCTAAGACTGATCTCCAGTCCAATTGTTTGTCACTCAAAATACAACAACAAACTGACCTTCCAAAAATGAGTAGAAAGAAAAGTGATACTTTTGATGAGATTACTGAGAGGTGGTATACATTTTGAAAATTAAATACCAAAAGAAAGGCCAGAGGCAGTGACCCATGCCTATAACTCTAGGAGGCTGGGACCGTGGATTGCTTGAGCTCAGGAGTTCAAGACCAGCCAGAGCCAGAGCTAGACCCCATCTCTACTAAAACTAGCCAGGCATTGTGGCAGAAGCCTGTAGTTCCAGCTACTCAGGAGGCTGAAGCAAGAGAATCACTTGAGCCCAAGAGTTTGAGGTTGATGTGAGCTATAAAGCCACGGCGCTCCACTGAGGGTGACAAAGTGAAATTGTCTTAAAAAATATGAAAAGTAAATTATTCATTTGTGGAAAAAAATCAAAGTTTCAGGTATTATGTAGGGGCCATGGCAAAAGTTACCTTTTCTCCCCCCATAGTTCACTGAAAGATCAACTTACAATTAAGGCAGATTAATAAGAGAAAGGTTTATTTCTAGATACTGTGCGCAGGGGAGAATCACAAGAATGATTACCCAATGTCTCAATGATGGTTAGAGACCTTTTAGAAGTGGGGAGAGAATGGAATGTAGATACTGCAAGTGGTTGCTAAGGAGGATGGATAGGGGAAACAAATTGACTTGTAAATTAACCTGAGAGACAGATATTGTGTTTTATTTATTTTTTTCTTTTTTTATTTCCTTGTTTTTATTTTTTAATTTTATTTTTTTTGAGACAGAGTTTTACTATGTCACCCTTGGTAGAGTGCTGTGGCATCACAGTTCACAGCAACCTCCAACTCTTGGGCTTAAGCAATTATCTTGCCTCAGCCTCCCAAGGAGCTGTGACTACAGGCACCCACCAGAACACCCTACTATTTTTTTTTATTGCAGTTTTCATTGTTGTTTAGCAAGCCCGGGCTGGGCTCGAACCCACCAGTTTTGGTGTTATGTGGCCAGCACCCTACCCACTGAGCTACGGGCACTGCCTGATTTTTTTTCTTTTTATTTCCTTGCATTTCTTTTTTTCTTTCTCTTTTCTCTACTCCTTCTCTTCTTTTGAGACAGAGTCCCACCCTATGCCCTGAGCAGGGTGCCATGGTGTCATAGCTCACTGCAACCTTAGACTTGGGCTGTGGGCATCCTGCTGCCTCAGAAGCAGAAGCGGTGCCTAGCTGGGTTTTTCATTTTTTCATGAGTCAGGGTCTCACTCTCACCCAGACAAGTCTGAAACTCCGGAGCTTAAGCAATTCTCCCTCCATAGCCTCCCACAGTGCTGGGATTACAGGTGTGAGCCACCTCACCCAGGCAGGTATTATGTTTTAAATGATTTGGGCCAGGTGTGCTAGCTTTCAGGGGGAGGAAAGGAAGTCAGTTACCCCTCTTTGATCCCCTGATATGTTCAGTCTTGTTTTATGCAAGTAGATGCTTTCTGATTGTGAATGGCCTTTAATTCAAAATATTCTTTATGTCAAGTAGTCATGTTTGGGGGTAAAATTTTCTTAGCTCTGTCAATTACCATCATAAAGGCTACAATAATAAGTAACACTGAGAATTTCTTCTGTTCCAGCTGAGTATCTTATATGTGTTAACTCATTTAATCCTTATAACAATTCTGAGATAGACACTGTTATTATTCCTGCTTTATGGATAAAGAGAGATACAGAAAAAATTAAGTGATTTGCCAGGGTCATGCAGCCAGTAGGTAACAGTGGGAATTTGAATCCAGGCATTTTAACTCTAGAATCTGTGTCCCTAACTGCTCCATTTTGCTTTGTTTTTGCAAGGCCAAGGTGGTGTTTGTTGTTCATCATTGGTTGTTCCTGAACCTACCATGAGGATGACTTATATTGAGTAATGGATATGAAATAGGGATGCAAATTCTGGAGGACAGCAAAGGAGAAACAGAGCAGTCAAGGGAGAAAGAAAACCAAGAAAAACAGATTATCAGAATATCAAAGGACTAAAAGGTCTGTAAGATGTGGAAGATTTGATAGAGTCCACTGGAGCGAGACATCATAGAAGATATCTTTAGTGGCCTTTGAAGGAAAAGGTTCTGTGGAAAGGTGAGAATGGAAGATAGCTTCAGAGAGGTGTAGGAGCAAGTAATTTGTAAGGAAATGCAGATTGTGAGAAGTTTGATCATGAAGGTGTAGAAAAATAGGATGGTAGTTATTACATATATCCCTTTGAAGTGTGGAAAAGTCAGACTGACAAATGCATATGTAATGTTCTAGTTGTTTATTATTCCATTACTGGGTAGCTAACGACAGGAATCACTAAATCTACTGCCTCCGACCACATATGCTTCACTTCCCTTCCTGAAGTGAAGGGACTTGGTGTCCAGACACCTCTCTGACCCCGGACCCTCTTGTCTAGCTCCAAAGTCTCAGTTTCTTGCTCCTCCCAGAAATGGTATATAGGTCCTGGGATGCAGTATGATGTGGTACCTTTGGAGTTAGGCAGATTGGAGTCATGCTAGCTGTGTAACCTTGAACACATAATTTCTGAGTCTCAGTTTCATTATCTATAAACTTGGGCTAAAAATATCTTGAAGAGTAAGACAGTACATGTAAAGCACCTGCTGCTGTACTTGGCATATAGTTGAAGCTCAATAAACAGAAGCAGTATTAGGAAAAGAAGAAGGAAGAGGAGGAGGAGGATAAAGGAAGAGAAATAATTGTAGGAACAGTTGTTAGTAGCAGTAGTACTAATAGTAGTTCTTGTGGGCTCCACATCTTTTGCCAAAGATTCCTAGTCTTGACCATAGGACTCCCAGAGGTATTTGTCACTATTTCTGAGAGTGGGGAGAACAATCATTCTCAAATGCTCATAATCAATTTCAAATTTAATGTATATATAAGGCCAGGGCATGTGGCTCATGTCACTCATTATTATTAATGCAATATTAATAATGCATTATTATTATGCATTATTAACTATGCATCTGTTTATGTGTTTCATAGACAGCTGCCTAAGTGTTCATCTCTTGTGTCTGTGTGTGTGTGTGCATGTGGGTGTATGTGGAAAGAGATATGTTGTCCAGTGAGAAAATAAGTGTTTAAACTGGGTCATGAGGACTGGTTTGACCTCTGGGTTTTTTCCCTCCTCCAAGGGTTATTTTCAATCCTTTGGTGTTTTCCCCATACAAGGGGAGAAACTGGGACAAAATGAGAGGACACTGCCTTTTGTTACCTCTGATAGAAATGTTGTCTCTTCTGTTCCGAGCAAGCTTTCCTCTTCTTCTCCATATCCAAAACCTCTTCTAGCTTCTCCTTAGTAACATTAAAGGCACAAAATAATCATTGGCTTTAGAATAATTTCTAAACCAACACAACTTTAGCTAAAAGAGAGACTACTATATCAATGGGAGCCCACGTCACATAGAACCACACAGTTCCACCCTTAGCTCCCCCACCCCAATCACTGTATGAATAATCATGCATTACTCATATGCAGATATAGAGAATAGAACAACAGGCACATGAATACCCAAAAATGTCTTATTAGAAAAATCCCAAGTGCAGGGGCAAGCTCCAGGACATGAGGAAGATTAGAGGGTGAGAGAGGACTGGACAGGGAAGGATATCAATGGTGTGCAAAAAGGAAGGGGAAACAGTCACAAGATGCCAGTATACTCTATAGAGCACATACAATGAAATTCTTGCAAAATGTGTGGGATGTTCTAGCACGTGAAGGGCTCTGAACATTTGGGTCCTTTGAGGCTATCTGGGGTTCTGATTACCACCCACTCATGAACCAAGTAGTCCAAAGTGTTTCAGGAGGACTCCTTTGGCTTTAGAGTGAAATGGAATTTATATTATACTGGTAGCTCAGAGAGAACACTTATATTTAAGAAGTAAAACTCTAACACCATGAATGAGTAGCAAATTACTTATTGTCTGCATGCCAAAGAATAGAATTAAACACCTTCATGCTTTCACACTATATGTCTGACAAAAACAGGATATTGGCAGCAAACTGGGGGTAAAAAAAAAAAAAAACAAGCACTGACCTATGGTGAGTACTGCCAAGCCCCATGGTAACCTAGTGACACATCATTAGCCCAGAAGGTGAACACAAATGGTGTTCCCAGTATTTTGGTTTTTATAAAGCATCAGTAAAACCTCTGTAACTTTTTCCTTTGTAGATCGTTATTGAAAAGTATTAAGCTTTACTCTGTTGTTAGCATTGTGCTAAGTGCTACAGAGGAGTATAGCAGGTGTTGAAGTCATATCCTTGTTTTCAAGAACTTTATAGTCTAGTTGGGAAATCAGAACTAGCAGTATGAAGCATTACTGCTAGTAGTAGTGAGTGAGTACATTGGATAATTTTTCTTCTATTCTTGAGATACTTTGCTAAGAAGAATATGTTCCAGCTCCATCCATGTAACTAAGTGACTTTAAGGGGAGTGATGGGAGATGAGACTAGAGAAGCACAGAGGGACCTGATTACAAAGGATTGTAAAAGCCATGTTAAGATGCTTGGAATGTATCCTAAGGTCAGAGGGAAGCCACTTGAAATTTAGTTTAAAGCCATTTTAAGCATGGGCACAGTGTGCCTTTTAAGGGGTTATGTTACCTGGCTGCTGGATTTCACATCAGGAAAATAAAAGACTGGAGACAGACCAGACAGGGAGACTGTTTAGCACAGTGTATGGCACAGAGTAGGCACCTAACATGTATTTATTGGATGGATGGATGGATTAATTTTAGAAAGAGATTTTGGTGGACAGATCCAAAATTTGGTGGGCAGATTATTATAGAAGTAATAAAAAGAAAGGATACAAAGGGATATATTTGAAGATTTGAATTATATTTAGGAGGTAAAATATATGGGATGTGATGATTAATTGGATGTGGGGAAGGAAAAAGAAAGAGAAGCTAAGAGCAATGCCCTGGGTTTCTGAGGAAACATTGAAGAAGAACCAGATTTCATTGAAAAGGCTGTGGGAAGGAGATGAGTTCAGTTTCGGAAATACTGAGTTTGTGGTGCTTGTGGTTATGCAAATGAAAATGTTTGGTGAGCAGCTATGGGTCTAAATTTCAGGAGAGAGATTTAGGATGGAGATAAATGTAAGAGGAGCAAAGGGGGATCTTTTTGAGGTGATGGAATTATTCTAAAATTGGATTGTGGTAATGGTTGCACAATTCTGTAAATTTACCAAAAGTCACTGAATTATCTACTTAAAAAGAGTGAATTTTATGGCATATTATTTATAAACGAACAAAGCTCTTAAAACTAAAAAAAAAAAAAAAAAAAAAAAAAGGCAAGAAAAGCATTGTCATTGTAACTGAAGCCTTAAATGTGAATGAAGTGGCAGGGAGTGGTGGCTCATGCCTGTAACCTCGGCACTCTGGGAAGCCAAGGCAGGAGGATTCCTTGAGCTCAGGAGTTCGCGACCAGCCTGAGCAAAAGCAAGACCTCCATCTCTACTAAAACTACAAAGATTAGTCAGGCATTGTGGCAGATTTCTGTAGTTCCAGCTACTTGAGAAACTGAGACAGATCTCTTGAGCCAGGAGTTGGAGGTTGCTGTGAGCTAGGCTGATGCCAGGACACTCTAGCTTGGGTAACAGAGTTGAGAATCTGTCTCAAAAAAAAAAATAATAATAAAATAATAATAATAATGGATGAGGTCACCTAAGACTGTGTGTGCTAGAATTCTCAGAATACTAGCTTTGAAAGTACAAGCAAAAGACTTAGAGTGATCAAAAGGAAAACTAGGAAACTTAATGTTGTGGAAACTGAGGAAAGAGTATTTCCTGGAGAAGTAAATGAATGGTCTTCTTTATAATGGATGTGAGAGACTTAAATATCTTCAAATGCCAGTGGGAAGGAGCCAGTTGACAGAAAGGAATTGAATGAAGGAGAGAGGAAAATTGATCAAGTAAGGACCCCAAGAGGGCAGGAGAGGATGGAATGCAGAGCATAGGTAGATTGATGAAGACCAGTAACACTTCTTTGTAATAGGGGAGGAGAGAAAGACGGTTGAAGATGCAGTTATGTTTGTTAAATGGTTTGTTGTGAGAATTTGAGGGAATTCTCTGGGATGAGTTCTAGTTTCCCTGTGAAGAAGGAAGTCAATGATTTTACTTAGTGAGAAAGGATGTGAGGAGGCAGAAGGATTTAGGACTGTAGAGATTTGAATTAGCTACTGTAGAGATGTGGAGGGAGCTGGTAAGAGAAACAGAAGATTAAAGGAAATTTTAGGGCCTGCTTAAAGCTGGACACCACAGATTTAAAGGGTAATTAATGGATGAGGACTGACAATTAAGTTCATGAACTCATCCTAGAAAAAGTGTTACATACCTCTTTGCTGAATATCACTATGGTCACCTTCAAAGTACCCCCCTTGGGAAACTATGCACCAACACCAGAACTTAGTCCACCCTTCAAAGCAATTTTGGAACTCTTTTTCCGAAATGGCCATCAGAGCTATGAATGTACACATATTATCCCTGATGTCCTAAATGTCAACAGATGTCTTCCTTTTAATATTTTCTTTTTTTATTATTAAATCATAGCTGTGTACATTAATGCGATCATGGGGCACCATACACTGGTTTTGTAGACCGTTTGAGACATTTTCATCACACTGATTAGCATAGCCTTTCTGGCATTTTCTTAGTTATTGTGTTAAGACATTTACATTCTACATTTACTAAGTTTCACATGTACCCTTGAAAGATGCACCGCAGGTGTAATCCCACCAATCACCCTCCCTCCGCCCATCTCCCTCCTGCCTCCTCTCCCTTTCCCCCTTCCCCCTATTCTTAGGTTATAACTGGGTTATAGCTTTCACATGAAAGCCATAAATTAGTTTCATAGTACGGCTGAGTACATTGGATACTTTTTCTTCCATTCTTGAGATACTTTACTAAGAAGAATATGTTCCAGCTCCATCCATGTAAACACGAAAGAGGTAAAGTCTCCATCTTTCTTTAAGGCTTCATAATATTCCATGGTGTACATATACCATAATTTATTAATCCATTCGTGGATCGATGGGCACTTGAGCTTTTTCCATGACTTAGCAATTATGCATTGGGCTGCAATAAACATTCTGGTACAATTATCTCTGTTATAATGTGATTTTTGGTCTTATGGGTCCTCTGGGTCAGTCCCGCCCTGGGAACTTCCCGGCTCTGCGTGTGCGTTTTCTGGTCCCTGTGTTCCACCCAGGCTAGTACCGACTCAGGCAAACCCTTTACTCACGGGGCCTGCGTTTCTGTCCCAGATCTATTCTGAGGTGGTTGACTCCTGAGAAGATGCCCGGCCTCCTCAATATTTTCTTTATCTTGGAGTAAAGAAAAAAGTCACTGGGGCCAGATAAGGGGAGTAGGGAGGGGTTGCCAATATAGTTATTTGTTTACTGGCTAAAAAACTCCCTCATAATCAGTGCTGAGCGAGCTGGTGCATTGTTGTGATGTAAGAGCCACACCTTCCTCATACCAAGATTTTCCTGCTTCACTATTGATGTTTACTTGATATTTTTCTCACAGTCAGCGATGATTTTGCCATGTTTTCATCAGTTCTTCTTGTTACTGGTGACCCTGACCTCTCTTCATCAGTGATGCTTTCTCTACCCTCAGAAAAACGTCTAATCCATTTGTACACTGCCATTTTCTTCATGGCATTATTCTCATAAACTTGGACTAACATGTCCCCAATTTCACTTCCACTCTTGTGAAGTTTAAAAAGAAATTTATTGTTTGTTCCTTACTCTAAATTCAAGCTCCAACATTCTCTAGATGGCACACAAGACACACAACACCAATAATGAATGCCCCTCAGCAAGACAGCACCACACATTGACACAAACACAGCTGTGAGACACTGATATACCAAAGTTAGGAGCCCTTACCGAGTTGTTTACACAGTACTGCCAACATAAGTGCAGGGTGGCATGTTCATTAACTTAATTGTCACACCTTGTATGTTTCTATGATCAGCATATAGTCACAGTTAAAGCCATAGGAATGAATGAAATTGTTCAGGAAGAGGAAGTTGATTAGCTGAGGAGAGGGATACACACATAATGACATTATTTTTTTTTGTTTGTTTGTTTTAAGGAGTATTACTCTGTCACCTAGGCTGGAGTGTAGTGGCATGATCATTATTTACTGTAACCCTGAACTCTTAGGCTAAAAAAATCCTGCTACCTCAGCCTCCCAAGTAATTGGGAATACAGGTGTGTATCCCCATGTCTGACTGATTTTCTTATTTTTTTTAGAGATGGGGTCTTGCTATGTTGGCCAGGCTGGCCATGAACTCCTGGCCTTAAGCAATCTTCTTGCTTAGGCCTCTCAAAGGGATTATAGGAGTGAGCCATTGCACCTGGCCTATATGTGTGATAGTAACCTTTTTTTTTCCCTCTTCTTTTAGATAGAGTCTTGCTCTGTATCCCTGGGTAGAGTGCTGTGGCATCATAGATTACAACAACTCAAACTCTTGGGCTCAAGTGATCATCTTCCCTTAGCCTCCCAAGTAGCTGGGACTATAGGTGCCTGACTATTTTTTTTTTTTTTCTATTTTTAGTAGAGACAGGGTCTCACTTTTGCTCAGGCTGGACTTGAACTCCTGAGCTCAAGCAATCCACTTGCGTCAGCCTCCCAAAATGCTAGGATTACAGGCATAAGCCTCCATACCCAGTGATAGTAACCTTTTATCTGCCACATGTGTTGCAATTTTTTTCCCTATTTGGCTTTTGTTTTTGTCTTTCCCCTGTTTTGGTTTTATTTATGGTTTTTTGGCTTGCAGAAGATCTCCCCATCCTTAAACTTCCTTTTCATATTTTCAGTGATTTTTTTTTAAGTTTTTAATACACCTGGATATGAGGTTTTGATTTATTTTAGTATATGTAGTTTTGTTTTCTTTCAGATAGATCACTGTTATGCCATGGTGACTTATTAAAAGAACAGTCCTCTCCCCATTGTATGGATCTACCTTTGCCATATATTGATTGGGTTTCCATATGTACTTAAGTCTATTCTAGACTCTATTCTGTTCCATTGATTTATTATAATTTTCTATCCATTTGCCAATACCTTCCTATTTTGATTATAGCGGCCTTATGGTCAATTTTTACTTTTGGTAATAGCTGATGTTTCTTTTCACAATTTACTTGCTATTTTTATTTTTTATTATTTATTCTTATTTCAGGTGACTATTCTTATTTCAATTAGGTTACATTGTTTGTGTTCGTTAGGTAAAGTCCAAGTTGCAGTTGAGCCTTTCACCCAGGAGGTTTCTTACTATTTTTAGATATTTATTTCTCTGTATACATTTTAAAATATAGTCAAACCTCTATAGTTGACCCCTCCGTACATTGACCACCTCTTTAAGTTGACCTAATTTTTATAGACCAGCCATGCACCACATGTATATACCAGTACAGTAAACCTACCTAGTTCCTTATGTTGACAACCCTCATATGTTGACCAGTTTGTTATAGTCCTTTGGGTGGTCAATTTACAAAGGTCCTACTGTAATTTTATCCATTTATAAAATATATTCAATTTCAGTGATGATTATCATTGTATTACAGTTATATAGTAATTTTGAGAAGAAATGCGTTTTTATGATGTCAAGTCTTCCTCTCCAGAATTATGGTATATCTGCGCATTTTTTTTTAGGTTTTATTTTTGGGACCGTCTTTCTAATATTTCCTTGTTGTCTTCAAATTAGTAGAGTACCTTTCTCTTTAACTTGATTCCTAGATACTTTGTAGTCTTGTCCCCATCGTGAATGTGTTATTTTTTCTATCTCCGTAAAAAGTACTGGAGAAAAAGTTTTGTTTTATTTTATGTATTTTCTTATATATAACAATCTTGCCGTATTGATAATTTTAAATTTAAAAAGATTAGAGCCTGTTGGGTTTATCTGAGATACTTATATATCCTTTATCAGTATTTATACCAATTATTGTATTTTCTCTCTCTCTCTCTCTCTTTTTTTTTTTTTTGCCGTAGCTGACACATTAAAAACACTGTGACTGTGGTGGGTAGGCATGGTGGCTCAGCACTTCAGGAGGCTGAGGTGGGGAGGATTGTTTGCGACCAGCCTGGGAACATTATAAGACTCAGTCTATACAAAATAAAATAAGCCAGGCATGGTGGTGCTCACTTGTTGTCCAGCAGGCTGCAGGTGGAGGGTCACCTGAGTCCAGACATTCAAGGTTGCAGTGAACAGTGATCATACCACTGTACTCTAGCCTGGGTGACAGAGCAAGATCCTGTCTCTTTAAAAAAAAAAAACAAAAAACTTACTGAGAAGGGTCATAGCATTTCACCATTTAGCATGATATTTGCTATTTGTTTTTTTGGGTTTTTAAAATTTAATTTTATTTATTTTTATTGTTAAATCATAGCTGTGTTTTTATCATATTTAAACATTGTCTTTTATTTCAAGTTTTCATTGTATTGGTTGTTGTATTTTGCTTAAAATCTTTTAGAATGTATTAATATAAGCCCATATATTGATGTATTTTCTAATGTTGAGTCTCATTCTTTTATTTTTGGAATAAACCCTGTGTGGTTATATTTTATTCCTTTGTTGCCCTGCTAGATTTCATATTCCACTTAGGATTTTTCTGTATATATTCAGAAGTGACAGAAGGCTATAGTCTTGTTATTTCTAATATCGTTTTTAGATTTCTGCCATTGTGGTATTATATTAGATTCAGTAAATGCATATGGGGTCCTTTTATATTTATCTATGGTCTTCAGTAGTTTAAATAGCAGAGGAAGGCTGGGCATGGTGGTTCAGGCCTGTAATCCTAGCACTCTGGGAGGCTGAGGCAGTTCAGGAGATTTCAGGAGTTCAGGACTAGGATGAGCAAGAGTGAGACCCCCTTCTCTACTAAAAATTAGAACAACCAGCAGGGTGTCATGGCCAGTGGCCTGTAGTCTCAGCTACTGGTGAGGCTGAGGCAAAAGGATTGCTCAAGCCCAAGAGTTTGAGGTGGCTGTGAGCTATGATGCTACAGCACTCTACCCCAGGGCGACAAAGTGAGACCGTCTCAAAAAAAACAAAAAAAACAAAAAAAACAAAAAAAAAAAAAAAAAAAAAAAAAAAAGAAGGAAAGAAAAGAAAAAAAAAAACAGAGGAATGATCTATTCTTTCAAGAGTTTATGGAACTCAGCTCTAAAACCATCTGGACCTGGAGCCTTTTTAACAAAAACTACAGATCATTAATCACTTTTTCAATCTAGTGTAAAGTTACCAGATTCTTAAGGTTTTGTTACTGCTTATTGAATAAAAGTATTTAATAGGCTTTTCAAACACGTGCCATAGGTTTCATGGGTTCCCTTATAACTGGCTTGCCAATTGTGTGAATTTTTTGCCATCTTTGAGTTTAGTGGCTACACATTGGTAACTTAAAATCCACTGCAGTGGGAGATTTTGTGCCAGGGAAGTCAGCAAGCCCCACAAATCATGACTTTTTTTTTTTTTTTTTTTTGAGAGCAGATTGTTAAATGTTTACTAGCACACTATTGTTTACATTTATGAATGTATTCCCTTTTTATTGTTACTATTGTATTTTTTTGTTTTGCTTTCCTTTCTTTTTCCTTTATTCAGAATTTTTAAAGAAACACCTTTTGATTTAAATTACTCTTCGTATAGTAGTTTCATTCTGATTTCATTAATTTCAGCTTCTTAAAAATGAATTCCTCTTAATTACTTTTAGTATATTTTATTGTCCTTTTCCAATTTCTTTTTTTTGGGGGGGGGGAGATAGAGTCTCATTTTGTCGCCTTTGGTAGAGTGTCATGACGTCACAGCTCATAGCAACCTCAAACTCTTGGGCTTAAGCAATTCTCTTGCATCAACCTCCCAAGTAGCTGGGACTACAGGGGCCTGCCACAATACTCGGTTATTTTTTTGTTGCAGTTGTCATTGTTGTTCAGCTGGCCCGGGCTGGGTTCGAACCCTACCCACTGAGCTATGGGCACCGCCCTATTCTCAATCTTTATATATTTTCCTGAGTATAACTTTAATAGTACCTCATAATATATTTGGGTATTAAATGTGCATAATTTAGTGATTTTCTGTAAAATTAAAGAGTTTCAGTTTCATTTTCCTCTTTAATTACAAGCTTGTTTAGGAGTATATTTCTTAACTTTTGAGCAGTTAAAGATTTTTAGAGTTCGTCTTTATTTAATTTTATTTTATTCTGTTATTTTATTCTTATTTTATAGGATAAGATCAGAGATAAAGACTATAAACTCTTGGTTTATGATACATTGTGAAAGTTCCATGAATATAAAACTATATTATTATCTGTAGGACACAGAGTTCTATATGTAACTATTAAACTGATGTATTGATATTTTCAAATGTTCTATAGCCTCGTTTATTTTTTTTAATTTTTTTTTTATTGTTAAATCATAGCTGTGTACATTAGTGCAATCGCCTGTACCCATTCTAAGATGCACCATAGATGTGGCCCACCCATTACCCTCCCTCCACCAAAACTTCCCCCCTCCCTTCCCCTTCCTTGGCCCTTTCCCCATAGTCTTGTGCTATAGTTGGGTTATAGCCTTCATGTGAAAGCTATAATTTAGC